>ONZH01019666.1:0-39909 GCA_900303285.1 Rhinella marina | reverse complement strand
AATTGCATAATCTGATAATTCCCATTACAAGATACTTTGTGGATATTTTTAAGAGCATTTCCCATTGTTCATGGGAGATAGGTCCCATTTCACTTTCCCAACGTCTTTTATTTTTGAAATCCCATCTCTCTTGTTTATACCTTCTTAGTTTCTTATATATCTCCGAGAGTCTCTTTTTTTTATAGTGCCATTTTTTATTTCTAAATATAACGTTGATGGGCGGAGTGACCTCCGCTATTTCCTTCCGCATCTCTTTACATGCTAACTTCAAAGCCCCAAATTCCAGCCACTGTTTATCTTTCAGCCCAAATTCCTCTTTTAGTAGGGACCATTCTTTAATTTCCCCTCTTTAATAATATCCCCTACTCGTTTGATTCCCTGTCTTTTTAGAGAGGAATTTTCTAACTCCTTCAAACCTGGAAGTAGCCAATTTCCCCATAATGCCGCTGATGTTATACATTTTCCCTGATCTGTTACTTTTCCAAAATCCTTCCATATATTTTTTAACAGATCTATGCTTGGATATCTTTTTGCCCCATTTCTCTAATTTTCCCTTTTCCAGCATTTGTACTACATCCTCCAACCCACTCTCTGAGACTTCTTTTATAAATTCAAAAAGCCCTATATCTTTTTTTATTAATAGTAACTCCATTTGTGACGCGATTAAGTATAGTTCCAGATTCGGGAAGGAAAAACCTCCTCTCCCCTTTTCCAGGCAAAAACTATCAATCTTCAACCTCACCCTTTTCCTCCCCCATATCAAAAGGTTGAAGATTGATATCATACCTTTCAAGTATTTTTTTTGGCATTCTTATTGGCAAAGCATTAAACAGAAAAAGGATTTTTGGAAGGATCACCCCTTTAACTAAAGTAATCCTCTCAACTGTTGACAAATTTAAATCATTCCAAATATTCACCTTCTTCTTTATTTCTTTCATAAGTGGTATTGTATTATTTTTGTGGAAATCCTTGGCTTTTTCTGAGATTTGAATACCAAGGTATTTAAAACTTTCCCCACATTTGATAATTTTCATCTTATATTCTTTAACAGGTAATGTATCCTTCTCACACAATGGTCCTGAGAGCGGGAGAACCAGAGACTTCTCCCAGTTTATATTGAGTCCCGAAAATAGCCCAAATTCCTCAATCATTTCAACTACATATTCGATGACTAATTCTGGACGTTCCAGGAAAAGCAGCACATCATCTGCATATATTGTAATTTTATCGTCCTTCCCCTTCGCACCAAATCCCTGAATCCTAGGGTCCCCCCTTATCTTACTCGCCAGGGGTTCCATTATCATATTGAAAAGGAAAGGAGACAGGGGACACCCCTGTCTCACTCCCCTTTGTATACTAAACTCACTGGTCAACTCTCCATTCACAATTAACGCCCCTTTTGGATCTTGATAAATGAGCCTTAACATCCCCACCATTCTTTCCCCAAAGCCCATCTTCCGTAGAACCGCCCAAAGAAAATCCCACTCCACCCTGTCAAAAGCCCTCGCCGCATCCAAAGACAGGATGGAGTGGGATCCCACCCCCGATCCTATCTGGATATTATGCTGGACCCTCAAGACATTATGTCTTGTGGTTTGACCTGGCATAAAGCCAGTTTGATCTCCATGGATCAGGGATTTCATAACTTTCTTTAACCTCTGAGCCAAGACTCTTCCAATCAATTTTATATCCGAATTAAGGAGCGAAATTGGTCTATAGGACCCCATTTCTAACCTGTCTTTTCCTTCCTTTGGGATCAACGTTATCATGGCCATTTTCATAGATTCTGGTAAGTCTCCGGCTCTCTCCGCCCCCAGGAACACCCGCTGCAAAGCAGGAATCAGAATTTCTCCATATCTTTCATATATCCCATATGTCAATCCATCTATTCCCGGAGACGAATTCTTTTTGGCGGTTTTAATTGCTAATGTTAATTCTTGGATACTTATTTCTCCCTCTAATCTATCCTTTTGTTCTTCTGTTAATTTTGGTAACTCTATATCTTTCAAATATTTCTCTATTTCTATCCGGGATTTTACGCATTTAGCTTGATATTCTTTTTCATAATAGGCCCTGAATTCCTTTTTTATTTCATCTTGATTATTCGTAATTTCCCCATCCTGCTTTCTAATCACATTTACATATTTCTGATCTCTTTGGTTTTGTATTATTCCCATTAATCTCTTGTTGAAGATCCCCATCTCTCTATGGGATTTTATCCCCATAAATTCCATCTTATGTTTCGTTTTCTCCAACAAGAGATTTTTATAGATTTCTTGTGCCTGAGTCCATTCCTCTCTATTCCTATCTGTAGGTTCTTTTATAAATTCTTGTTCCGAATATTTTACTTTATTTTCAATTTCCACTTCTTTTTGTCTGATCTCTCTCTTTTTCCTTATTATTCTTGTACTTATACACCCTCTAATAAATGCTTTTAGGGTTTCCCATACTATTTTATCCTCTGCAGATCCCCAATTCAGGCTCAACATTTCCATTATTTCCTCCTTAATTTGATTATCCTGATTTAACACTTCCAACCAATATGGGTTTAAACTGGCTCTTCCCCTTTTTTCCTTGTTTCTCGTTCTTAATTCTATTGATACCATGGAGTGATCTGATAGATTTCTGGGCCAGTATTTTATCTTACCAACCAGTTTTAGAGCGGATTCATTTACCAAAACCATGTCTATTCTCGATAATGTGTTGCTGGTTTTATTATAACAAGAGAAAACCTTACTTTCAGGGAATCTATTTCGCCATACATCATATAGGCCCAATTCTCTACTAATCCTTTCAATATGTGTCACTCCCTCTTTCCTCCTCTCTATTTTCCCTCCCTGTCTATCCAACTTTTCACTGAAAACGCAATTAAAGTCTCCAAGACAAATTATGGGACATATCTCTTTTGTATCCCAATATTGCGCAATTTCAGTTAATATACTTGAAGAATAGGGAGGAGGAATATATATAAAAACAATAATACAAATCAGTGTTCCTAATTGTCCATATAGTGCTATATATCTTCCCATTTTATCTAACAATATGTCTAACGTGTTCCAATTCAAACTTTTGTGAATTAATACGGACACCCCTCGTGAGTACGCCGTATAGCACGAGTGGTAATAGTGACTCCACCATGGCCTCTTCAATATTCCCTTTGAGTCCTTTGTGAGATGTGTTTCTAACAATCCTATTATTGATGGTGAGTGCCTTTTTAATATAGTGAATATAGCCTGTCTTTTCACCTTATCACTCAATCCTCTTACATTCCAAACAAGAATTTTAATTGATCCCATGTTTCCCTTTTATCACATTAGTAGAAGTACTAAGGAGAGAACGGAGAGAAAGGAAAAAAAAAAAAAAAAAAAAAAATTTTTCCCTTCCCCTTTCCTTCCCTTCCCCTCTCCCTGCGGACCCTATTGCCCCCACTCCCCTTTTGACCCGCCTCATAATGGCGACTCTCTCTACTTACGGAATTAAGCTCCTCCCCCACCCCAACACTCCCTCAATACAACTCCCCCACCCTACCTATTACTTCCTTCTTTTAACCCCTTGAGGTCCATCCATTTAATTACTTCTTGCGGCGTGTCAAAAATCCAAGTTTTCCCTTCATAAATCACCCTTAATCTTGCTGGGAACATCATTGAGAACTTAGTTTGATTTTGATAGAGTCTCTTTTTCACCTCAAAGAATGATGCTCTCTCTCTCTGAGTATCCTCAGCAAAATCTGGGAAGATTCTGAGTTTAACACTTCCATATTGTATGGACCCCAAGGTTCTAGCCTTCCTTAGAATCCCATCTCGATCTCCAGAGAGTGTCATCTTAATAATCATAGTTCGGGGATTACCCCCTACCACCGGTGATTTAGCAGGCACTCTATGAGCTCTTTCAACCTCAAAGTGTTGCGACAGTACTTCCTCAAAATTTTCTTTGAGCCAATTTTTCATGAATTGTGCTGCATTATTTTTTTCCACTCCCTCTGGCAGCCCTAATATCCTAACATTTGCTCTCCTTGATCTATTCTCCAGATCCGTTATTTTCCTCCTCAAGTATTCGTTGCTACTGAGCAGTTCCTGCAACTTTTTATTAATCTCTGGTGCTGCATCTTCTAACTCACTTACTCTATTTTCTACCTCTGTACACCTAGAGCGGATTTTGTTCATATCATCCCGTATAAAGGCGATATCTGCCGATATTGTCCCCACCTTATTTGTCAATTCCTCTAGGGATAGATTGCATTTTTGCACTGCCTTCAATATTTCCCCTAAACCTGGTTCTTTATCTTCTAGTGAATTACCCTTACTCCCTCCTATAGCCCCCTCCCCCCCGCCTTGAGTTTTAGCATTTCTAGTTTTCACAACTACATTGGGTGAGGAAAGGTATTTATCAATTTTTGCCACATTTTTAACCTCCTTCCCTTCTTTACTCGGACTAATAGAGTTTCTAACTTTAGGTGCCATATTTCTTACTTTATCTAAATCACTCAACCAGTGTAATAACTATCCACTTTATAACTTTACAATCAAAATCCCACCATACCCTTCACCAATCCCAACCTCTCCCCAGATCCCGCCACCGTATTTAACTGGCTCTCCAATAATTGTCCGTTCATAAAGCACGTAGGAAGAATTCCTTAATTCCAAAGCAGGGTATTCAATAATGTTTCTTCCTAGGTTGCAAACAGTTTATCTCTTTCAAGGGTAATATGACCAATGTCCGTGCTCTGTTAACTCTCAGAGTTCCCACCTATTCCCTATAAAGGATTAAGGGGGGACCGAGATATTTCAAAACTACTGTTCAGTTTTCAATAAGTTAATAATACATCAGAATTGGTATTAGTGTCATTAGTTGAGTTAGTATCATATCCTTGTTCCACATTGAACATATACATATACTTATAGGATGGGAAAAAAGTTGTTAGTTGTCAGGCTGCAGAATCGGGAGTCTTGTTCAAGGCTTAATCAAAATCTATATAAACTGAAAATTCATTTTCAGTCCTCAAGGGATTAATTCTCCACAGGGATAATATTTGTGTTGTATAAGCATAGAGCATAGGGTGAGAAAAAGTTTCAAAACTGCAAAAACAAAAAGTTATCCCCCTCCACTGAGGGTCTCACCCATTGCTCTCCGCAGACAAACTGACCAGCCAGCTCCAGTAAGATTTAGGAGTTAGGGATTCCCGGCATCCGGCTTCCAGCCTTCACCTACTTTTTACTGAATCCCCACTGCCCTCTGTATCGCAGGGACATGCGGTTCCTCCAGCTCTGGACCAAGAGAGGGGGCCGAGGCTCTCACCCCCGTCCCCGTCTCACTCCTCGTCGGTGTCCCACGTGACCGCGGTCCCTCTCGCGATACCTCGCTTCTCCGTGCGGGTCCGGCTATCGGGCAACACCACGTGACCACGATCCCTCTCGCGATACTTCACCTCCTTCGTACAGCTAAGGCTATCAGGCAGCTCCAATGTCCGCCACGGGCCGCCACAGCCCCACTCATAGGCACCTGCCGCCACACTTCAGCAACACCAGTATCCGATTATCGGGCAGGATCCACGGCTAGACCCACATGACTCATCGGGGAGGTTAGTTAATGGAGGGAGTCGGGTGAGGGGGACACGCAGGAGCTCATCCTAGCTCCTCCTCTTCCGCTAACATCATCTATGCTATAGATGGGGGTAATGATTGTTGATGAGTTAGTCTAAAACATAAGTTATAGTTATGGTAACCGGGAATACCCATTTACTATTGTCATCCACAGTGCTCTGCCTCTTTAATGCAGACCTAAAGCAGTGAACTGGCTAGGCTGTCATAGAAACCTGATGTGCCTGTGAGCTTCTATTCACTGATAAGGGTCATGTGACCAGGCTACTATTGGCTAATGCATTTTTTGGGAATATCTCAGGAACTGGAGAGTTCCTGGAGAGTTGAAAACTGTTCTAAAACCTTCCCGGACACCTGATGTACATGTGTGCCAAATTTTGTGATTGTAGCTGCAGCGGTGCGGATTCCTTTAGCAGGCATACACACACACACACACACACACACATACACTCACCTTTACATATTAGATGTCCATTCATCCTTGCTTTTGGGGTTAATTTGCAGTCTGATACAACCAGTTTTGGGCTGTATGTATTTCATATATAAAAGTATGTCCATTCATCCTTGCTTTTGGAGTGAATTTGCGGCATAATACAACCAGTTTTGGGGTGTGTTTTTTTCATATATAAAAGTACTTCCATTCATCCTTGCTTTTGGAGTGAATTTGCAGTTGGATACAACCAGTTTTGGTTGTGTTTATTTCAAATTTCGAGCACAGTCTGTGCTTTTATGCCCTCCCAACATGGCTCCTAATTAGATGAAAGACTATATGAGCTTGGAAGAATTTCACACAGGAGACAGACTTGATGCGTGTCTCAAGTAAATTCCCAACTTTATTGTCAAAACATACAATCTTATGGACCATAAGGCAAAGAAGGCACACCACCAAGGGCGTTGCTAGGCTAAAATATTTGGGGTCTGGGCCCTGGATGTTTTGTCCCAGGCCCTGAATATCCTGCCTGCCACACAGATACAACTGCATTGCCATCCTCAGAATGGCAATACAATTGAATCTAAGGCACTGCAATATCTGAAGCACCTGTGATGACATCACAAGTCATGTGATCAGTGCAGACGGCAGGGGTTGAAAAGGACCTGCGATGATGTTACCATCATGTGACCAGTGCAGGAGAGGAGTGTATTCAGCAGTGAGGAGAAAAAGTCCTGGAGAAGAAGCTGTGGTGGGACCTGCTACATGAGGAGAGGAAAAGCAATGCTGGGAGTTGTAGTTATTAAACTGAGATAGTATGTTAGGGCTGAAGGGAGGGAAGTTATTATCATGAGACTGAATGTTCAGGGGTGATGTTATTTACATGGGACTGTATGTTGAAGGTGGCTGTGGGAGGGAGTGATGTAATTTACATGGGACTGTATATTGAAGGGGGCTGGAGAGATGGTGTGATGGTATTTACATGGGACTCTAAGGCGGGGAAATAGTGTTATTCACATAGGACTGTATAGTGGACTGGCTGAGGAATAATAATTTGTGAGAACACTAAAGTGAGGAATATAACTACAGGGGGAACTTCAGGGTGAGCATTAAAAAGGAGAGGGCATTATAAATAATGGGGGCACTGTGGGGGCATTTTAAATCCAGGGGACATTATAGGCGTTCTTATTACTACTGGGGGCTCTATAGGAGGGTCTTATAGATCTGCTTTTGTTTATACTAAGAGCACAATTGGGGGCCTTATTACTACTGAGGGGTCTGAAGAGAGCTTTATTACTACTGAGGGAACAATAGGGGGGCCTTATTACCACTGAGGCATCTATGAGGGCATTATCAATAAAGGAGGGCTCTTCTACTAGTGGAGTCACTCTTGGGGAGCATTGTATAGAGAGTACAGTAAAATGCAGTGTGCGCAGGGAGGGTCGACTTAGGCTACTTTCACACTAGCGGTAGCCTTCTCCAGCAGGACGTTGCTAGGCTAAAACATTCGGGGCCTGGGCCCTGGATGTTTTGCCCCAGGCCCGAAATGTCCTGCCTGCCAGACAGGTACAACTGCATTGCTATCTCTGGACTCAACATTTTCTTGCAATGGATGGCATGGATCCAATTAGGCTTTCATTTGAGCTTCACTGATGTGCTTGTGGTCAACAACACTTGAAATGGACCATCAAACCGGGGCTCAAGGACTTTTCTAACATGTCTCTTTACCACCACCCAATCTCCAGGCTCAAGTGGGTGGGTTCCTGGATGCTTTATTAGAATCTGGAATGAAGAAAAAACTCGAAAATGTATTTTAGCCAAATGCTTGTGCAAACTGATCACATAATCTGTCAGACATCCATGTTGCATCTGGAGCTGCTGTGGGAAATACAATCCTGTCCTAAGGGCTGACCCAAAGAGGACCTCATAGGGACTAAGGCCTGTTCTACGGTTATGGGTATACCTTACTGAAAAGAGGGCTACCATCAGGCACTCTGTCCATGGCTTACCAGTCTCTGCCATGGCTTTTTTAAACTTTAACTTTATTGTCCAGTTCAATTTTTCTAGCCTACCCTTGCTTTGCGGATTGTACAAAGCATGTAAGGCCTGTTCTCTACCTAAAGCATTCATTATCTCTTGCATCACTTCACCTGTGAAGTTAGCACCTCTGTCACTTTCAATGGTCTCAGGTACCCCATACCTACATACAACCTCGGCCATAATTTTCTTTGCTGTGGTCTAAGCTCTGGCCTTAGCTACTGGGTATACTTCTGGCCATCCTGAAAACAAATCAACAAACAACAATACATACTCATACACCCACCTTGGGTATTTGAATAAATCTGCAAGCATAGAAATGGATACAAGGGGCGAGGCATGTGTCTGGGGTACCTTAACCACTTTCCCCACATTGTTTTTGGCACAAATCATACATCCTTGAGTATCTCTGGCTGCTACAGTGCTGAATCCTGACGCGTATCATATGTACTAAATCATACATAACGTTTTTTTTTTTATTATTTTAAAACTTTTATTCAAAAACATCAGACATTGTACAAAAAACATTCACTTTTCATACCATCCTGCTTTGAAACAAAGAAATAACAAGCTTCCATGATAGCATTGGTACATGATGTTGTTACACATTTCACATATGTCAGCAAGGGTCAATCTTAGGCTTTATACACATCCTCACCGAAAACCTATTCGCTTCATAATCATACTTGCAATCTTCCAAGTGTGCCTTTTAGCTGTTCTGTCAGATACCATTGAGTAAGAGTGAAGGGTCTCATTATGGTTTCAATTTTGGAAGTGATAAGGATTTGTACAATAAATTTGCACCATTTCCTGAAAAACTTTGACCCTCCTTACGCCGTTCTGCCTCCCTGCGTTCTAAGGTTAACAGGTCTTTCAGACCTTGTAAGAACCTTTTTTTAGAAGGAATTTTAGGCTGTAGCCAGTTTTGCAAAAGGCATCTTTTTGTCACCAAACAAATGGCATGAAAGAGGGTCGGTAGCCTCTTTTCATTTGAACCTTCAGGTCCCACCTCCTCCCAATAGTGGAAAAGATAAGCCATGGGTTGTAGGGGGATTCTGAGATTCCAAACATCTGTAATAATCTGAGATACCTGACCCCACAGGTGAAAAGACTGTGGGCAGGTCCAGAGACCATGAAACAAATCAGTGTTTGGCGTAAGACATTTTGGGCAGCTGGTCAATCTATTAGGTCTACTAGGGGCAGGTGGCAGTTTGAAAGCATATGCATTATTCTGAAGTGTGTATCCCTCCAGGTCTTATTTAGAACAGTTTTCCTCAATGTTCCTCATCCTTTCAGGATTTTGTCCTCTGCTTCATTATCCTCCAAAATCTGGGCCCAAGCCCTAAATGACAATGGGGGTAAACTATCACCCAATGCCTCCCTCACTTGAAAGTAGAGCCAAGATATTGATTGAAGGCCTGAACCTCTTAGAAGGATCTTGTCAAAACTATTCTGTATTATTTCTTTCGACAGATTCAACAATCTATCAGAAAGGAATTTCCTGACCTGAGCAAATTGAATACTCTGAAAAGGGTTTAAATTATATTTGTCTCAAGTTTCCTGATATGTTAACCATCTATGCTCTGAGTCATGCATCATGTGTTTGGCTGTGTGTATCCCTTAAAAAGAGTACTCTGCCTACCTTGCTCAAATTCTGGGTGGCCCCATAATTGTAGGTGTTTCGACATCCTATAACATAATTTAAAGTCTTTTCTGAGAGCTTTCCATGCTGCCCATGTATGCCTAAAAAGAACTGATTGTCTCAAATGTAATGGTAAATCTTTCAATCTTGTGTGTAACAGAGTACAGGGGTCCCAAGGGGAGCAGAGGTTTCTCTCCAATGTATAATCTGAATGATAACTGGTATGTCGCACCCAATCTATAATATGTCTGAAAATGCAGGATAAATTATATAACCTTATATTGGGCATAGTCAAGCCCCCCTTTGCTTTAAGAGCCATACGTTTTTTAATACCTATTCTTAGGCATCTCCCTTGCTAGAGAAAGTTTGATAGTTCTCCATGTATTCTGGAAATATCAACATGCTTAATCAAAAGGGGCACAGTTTGTAAGGGATATAGTAGTCTAGAGAAGCTCATCATTTTGAACATATGAATCCTACCCAATAATGACAGAGGTAGAGTATGCCATTTCCTTAGTTCTTGTATTATCTTGTTGAGCAAAGGGGTATAATTTAACTTATATAAAGTATCCGCTGACCTACCTATCTTTATCCCTAAGTAAGTTATATGATGTCTTGCTATTGGTATACCACAAAGGGATGACTGAGTAGTCGGGATTCTTCCATGTTGTAATCTCAGTAATGTACATTTAGATATATTGATTTTAAAACCTGAGAGCATCCCAAAATACCTTATTTTGTCCAATACTCCACTCAACTCTTCCTGAGGTTTATTCATAAATAAAAGAACATCATCTGCGAAAAAGGCTACTTTTAGTTCTTCCCTTCCTACCTTGATACCTTCAAAATCTCCTTGTGTGAGCAGAAACCTTACCATGGGTTCTATTGCCAAATTAAATAAAAGGGGGGCAGGGGGCAACCAGGAGGCTTGAGGGTTGGAATATAATTTTTGTAAATAGGTTCAAAAGGAAATCGTCATCATCCATAGTTTGTTTAGCACCAGCCCCAGCCACTCCCAGTGAATGTTATCAAAAGCTTTTTCAGCGTCTAAAGTGACCAGGGCTGGTGCCAACATCTCCCCTCCATCCTCGCCCACTGCATCCTCGCCGAACTCTGCGGATATTTGGAACCGCCGATCTCCCCTTCACAAAACCGACCTGTACAGGGCTAATCAGACTTGGTAATATGGATGCCAGCCTATTAGCTAAAAGTTTAGAGAAAATCTTCAAGTCTTGATTGATAAGGGAGATCGGACAGTAGGAGGTTGGATCTTCAGGGGGCGTACCTTCCTTAGGGAGCAATCTAATATGGGCCATATTCATCTGCGTTGACATTGGTGTCGCCTGTAAAATCGCATTTCCCACACACGAGAGAGTAGGTGAGATTTGTACTTTAAGCATTTTGTAAAACTCCCCTGAATATCCAATGTCCTGGAGCTTTGCCCCCCGGCAGGTGGGAAATTGTATTTTGGATCTCATCTGCTGTGATGGGAGCATTTAACTGATTTAGCTGTTCTTCTGTTAATATTGTAAGTTTCACATCCCTCAAAAATCTAGAGTCTCCCCCACCATTTTCCTCTGGTTTGCTATATAGGGTTGAATAATAGTTCCTGAAAATCTCCAAGATTTCAGAGGGATTCGATTCCAATGAACCATCAGGTCTGCGCAGGTGAAAGAAATTGCATCTCGGGCGACGGCCTTTGGCTAAATTTGTCATCAATCTCCCTGCCTTGTTCCCATACTAGTGAAATCCTTCTCTCCGGTCTGCCCAGGTGTCAAAATTCCTACGTGCCTCAATCCACTCCTGCTTATATTGAGGGATTTGATTTGACATGAATGCCCTATATGCTTTTTGGACTGCTTTGCTGGCATCAATATATTGAGTCTTTGTAGCCCTTTTAAGTTCTGCTACATGAGTGATTAAGCGGCCCCGTATTACCGCCTTACCTGCCTCCCCAAATAATATGGGGTCCATTACATGTTCTTGGTTTAGAGTGCTGTATTCTAGCCACCAACCTTGCATCAAGGCAGCAAAGGACTCGTCCCTTGCCAAAAAGTATGGGAAATGCCATACAAACTCTGCTCCGCTTGGGACTGTGTCCGCCAAACTCAAGATCACCGGAGAATGATCCGAGATCACCAGGTTCCCAATAGATATCTCTTGTACCCTAGTCATCATTTGAGAATCAGTGAACCAGTAATCGATTCTCGACCATGAGTTTTGCGCGTGTGAAAAACGTGTATATTCCCTGTCATCAGGGTGTATAGCTCTCCAGATATCCAACAAGGAAGTATCTTTCAGCATGGAGGCTAACCCTCCTTTTGTTATCACTCTGGGGGTTTGGTAACCAATATCATGTTTGCAGTCCTCACCCGGCACAACTACCACATTAAAATCTCCTCCTAAGCATATAGGGCATTCATGTCAAATCAAATCCCTCAATATAAGCAGGAGTGGATTGAGGCACGTAGGAATTTTGATACCTGTGAGGAAAATTGGCTTCTACCGCACAGGGGTTTTTTGCCTTCCTCTGGATCAACTTGTAGGAAAACAGGTTGAACTGGATGGACAGATGTCTTTTTTTCGGCCTTATAAACTATGTTACTATGTTAATATTTTGTGCCTAGCAGGGTCTTGTAAATATCTCTCAGGGATGCGAAGAAAGGCCTCTGGGTTACATTTGGGGCATAAACATTGTTTAGACTAAGATCTCCATTTGGATCAGTAAGTTTTAGTACCAATAACCGACCCTCATCATCTGTTGCTTGGATTTGTATTTTATGGTTTAGGTTTTTGTGTACCAGTGTGAGGACCCCTGCTTTTCCTTGAACTGCTGAAGAACCATACACCTCCCCCACCCATAACTTAATCATTCTCTGAAAATCAGGTTCAGTGACGTACGTTTCCTGCAGAAGGGCAATGTCTGCTCCAAGGCGTTTTAGGTGATGCAGCACCATCATGCGCTTCTGCGGGGAACGCAAGCCCTTGACATTCCATGTAATGATTTTTGGTAAACATTTGGTAACTTAAAGCAGCTCTTATCTCTCATCCGACATAGTACCACAATCACGGAAGGAACTAGCAGGATTATAAAAAAAACTAAAGTAAAACCAAACAAATAGCAGAAAATGCCGCATTTGAAAGAACAGTAGTCCCACTGTGAAGTAAAGAAAATTAGTATGGACTCCATTTTTTCTGGTACTTTCCGACTCTCGATGCCCTTCCTATCCAAATAAGTGTAAGGAGAAGGGAGAAAAACTTAGGAAAACAGAATCAGAGTTTTCATGTCAGTAACAGAACTTATCTAGGAGCTTCAATAATCAGTTACGCAGCGTCTGTGCTTTCTTTGTTCCTTGGCTATTAGCGCAGCTCGCTCCATCACTTGTTTTGCTGTTCCCGGGGATGAACCAGGCAAGACTTGCTGCGAGTGGCAGGAATCCCGGGCTTTTCATGGTCTCACGATCCGTTTGGTATGGGCCCTGGGCGAAGAAAGCTTCTGCTTCGGATGCTGAGTCAAAAGTCTTATAGGATCCATTTGCACATCGAACACATAGCACCGCTGGATATATTCGTTGAAATCTGATATTGCGTTGATACAGCGCGGTACAAACCCCACTAAAGGCTTTCCTCTTTTTTGTCACCACTGCAGAGTAATCATTAAACAGCATGACTTTATGACCATGAAAAGTCAATGGCTCTTTGCGTGCCCTGTAAGCTCTTATAATATTTTCTTTGTCAGATCTTTGTCAGATACTTCATTATAACTTACCTCGCTCTCAGGGGTTTCTCTTGAGCATTTCCCTGCCCATCGGCATCATTTAAGTTAGGTCCCAGCCTGTGTGCCCGCTCCACTTTTCTAGGTGCCGTCAGTCCAAGGGCTTTGGAGAGGTCAAACTCACATATGCGTTGTAGCTCAGACCCCGGTACCTCCTCTGGCAACCCCACCAAACGCAGGTTACTGCGACAAGGAGACAAGACCAGTTCTCTAAATCCACTTTATCTTTAAGTTCTCTTACCCCACGCTGTAGCATCGCCATCTTTGTATTCGCAACTCCTAGGTCTTCTTCCACACACGAGGTACATTGTTCCAGCTCGTCTATGCGATAATTTTGTTGCGTGAATGCTTCTTGTAGCTCCGTAAGGGCCATTTGCACAGTGGCCGATAGTGAGGCCTTGAGGTCTGGGGCCAAGTGCTTTGCTACTTCAACCGCTAGCCTTTTAAGATCAGTGGCTGGTAATGGACTGTGTCCAAAAATATCCTCCTGTGAGGTAGATGGCTGTAGGTCTTGCGGCGTATCCTCAGGCAGGATGTTATGTTGTTCAGATGCCATCTTTGACACGCTGCCGGTCTGAGTAGACCTTAGGTTTTTCCCGTCTGCCGATTTCTTCCCCACTCAGTAGTAAGTACCTCTCCATATACTTGAGAAGGATTGCGGGTCGTCCCACACCCAGTATGGAATTTATAAGAGCCTGTAGGCGGTTGTTAGAGGGTGGTATTGCTGGGAAGGGCAACGGAGCTCCTCGTGTTGTGTCACTCCATACCAGCGCCGGAACCAGAAGTCCTATAACGGTTTCTGACTGGTGCGTCACTCCATGGGTTGCCGGTGCCATCGTGAGGCAGAGGGACCCGGGAAGGCAGAGTTTCCTTGGAACTATATTAAGCCTTCCTCATTTTCTTTCCCTCCTTCTGACATCCACTGGTCCCGTGCTTCATGACGAGTATACACGTCATGGTTTTTTTCTGTGATTTTACTACTGGTGACCTATCCTCAGGATAGGTCATCAGTATCTGATTGCTGGGAGTCTGACACCCGGGACCCCGCTGATCAGCTTTTTGAGAAGGCACAGACATCTTCTCTTAGCTTTACATAGGCCAGTGATGTCACGTTCATCGGTCACATGCAGACATGGTGACAGTGCTGAGACCCCAGCTGTCACACACAGTCAGGGATCTCCGCTTACCGGCTCAGGGCCAATGAGGGGGGACCCGGGTTGGCGATCACTGTGAATTATAATAATTATAATTTCTTCTTATAGCCACACATTTAAAATTTATTAAAAATAAAAAAAAATTAAAAATACACTACACATGCTTAGTATCATCACGTCCGTAACTACCTGATCTATAAAAGGATCATGTTACTTTCCCCACATGGTGAACACCCTAAAAAAAAAGAGAAAAACTATGATGGAATTGAAATTTTGCCCACCTCACTTCACAAAAAAAAGTATTAAAAGTGATCAAAAAAGTTGTATGCACCCCAAAATAGTACCAACCTCATCTCGAAATTTATGAGCCCCTACATGAGACAATTGCACAAAAAATGAAAAAAAAAATATGGCTTTCAGAAAATGAAGACACAAAAACATGGTTTTTTTCTAAAATGCTTTTATTGTGTAAAACCAAAATAAATTTTAAAAAATAGACAAATTAGGTACCTGCTCTATAAAAATATCACACACTCTACCCCCAAAAGGTATTGTGTTTAAATGAAATACATTTTAAAAAGTATACATATTAGGTATCGCCGCGTCTGTAACAACCAGCTCTATAAAAATATCACATGACCTAACCCCTCAAGTGAACACTGTAAAAAAAAATAAAAAAACTGTACCAAAAAAGCCATTTTTTGTCACCTTACATCACAAAAAGTGTAATACCAAGCGATCAAAAAGTCATATGTAACCCAAAATAGTACCAATAAAACTGTTACCTCATCCCACAAAACATAAGACCCTACCTAAGACAATCGCCCAAAGAATAAAAAAATGGCTTTCACAAAATGGAGACACAAAAACATGTTTTTTTTTTTTCTAAAATGCTTTTATTGTGTAAAACCAAAATAAAAAAATAGACATATTAGGTATAGCTGCATCCATAACGACATCTTCTATAAAGGTGAATGCTGTAAAAAATAAAATAAAAACTGTGCCAAAACAACCAATTTTATTGGTCTATTTGCCCAATAAAGTGTAATATTGAATGATCAGAAATATTATGTACCCAAAATTGGGACCAATGAAAATGTCAACTCTTCCCGCAAAAAAATGAGCCCCTGCACAAGACGATCGGCAGAAAAATAGAAAGAATATGTCTTACAGAAAAAATGTAGACACAAAAACATGATTTTTTTTTCAAAAATGCTTTATTATGTAAAACTGAAACAAAGAAAGTAGACATATTTGATATCATCGTGTCCGTAACAACCTGCTCTATAAAAATAGCTCATGATCTAACTGTCAGATGAACACTGTAAAAAGCAAAAAATAAGAACTGTGCCAGAACAGCCATATTTGCTTGCCTTGCCCAACATAAAGCGTAATATAAAGCAATCAAAAATCATATGTAACACAAAATACTGTAGTATCAATAAAACTGTCACCACATACCGCAGTTTCCAAAATAAGGGCACTTTTGTTGTTTCTACTGTAGGGTGCATCAGGGGGGCTTTAAATGGGACATGGTGTCTAAAAACCAGTCCAGCAAAATATGCCCACCAAAAATCATCTGCCGCTGCTTTTCTTCTGTGCCCTTACATCAGTTTACGACCACATGTGGGGTGTTTCTGTAAGAATCAGGGTAATAGTTTTTGAGTTTTGTTTGGCTGTTAACCCTTGATGTATTACAGGAAAAAATTGATTAAAATGGAAAATCTGCCAAAAAAAGTGAAATTTAGAAATGTCATCTCCATGTTACTTTAATTCTTGTGGAATACATAAAGGGCTAACAAAGATTGTAAAATCAGTTTTGAAAACCCTGAGGGGTGTAGTTTCTAAATTGTGGTCATTTATGAGGGGTTTCCACTATATAAGCCCCACAAAGTGACTTCAGAACTGAACTGGTCCTTAACCCCTTGACTCTGCAGCCAGTTTTGGCCTTCGTGACCAGGCCATATTTTTTAAATCTGGCCTATGTCACTTTATGTGATAATAACTTAGGAATGGTTTAACTTATCCACATTATTTTGAGATTGTTTTTTGGTAAGACATTTTACTTCATGTTAGTGGTATATTTTGGTTGATATGCTTTTAGTTTTTTTATTAAAAAAATAGGAAATTTGGAGAAAATATGTAAAAAATGGCTATTTTCAAAGTTTCTGCTGTGCTATGGCGCATTTGCAGAGCCCCTGGGATCCCAGAACAGTGGAAACCCCCAATAAGTGACCTCATTTTGGAAACTACACACCTCACAAAATTTATCAAGGGAAAAAAAGAGCATTTTGACTCCACAAATATATCATAGGATTAGGTTGGAAAAATGAAAAATCATTTTTTTCCCCAAAAAGTCAATTCAGCCCCAAATTGTTCATTTTTATATGGGGTAAAATGAAAAATGACACCCCAGAATTTGTAAGACAATTTATCCAGAGTATGGAAACACCCCACAAGAGGATGTAAACTTCTGTATGGGCACACGGTGGGGCTTGGAAGGGAGAGAGCGCTGTTTAGCTTTTGGAAGGCAGATTTGACTGGAATACTTTTAGGGTGCTATGGCACATTTGCGGAGCCCCTGAGATACCAGAACAGTGGAAGCCCCCAATAAGTAATCCCATTTTGGAAACTACACTCAATGAATTTATTAAGGGGTATAGTAAGTTTTTTTTTAGAGTATTCAATGAGGGGTGTATTATAAAAGGGTCTTTAGAGTTTTTTGGTATTATTTTTCAGAAATTTACTAATGATGAAACAAAATTTCCATGAATTTAAAGGTAGCCTTTAGTGAGGTGACTGGCCTTAATTTTTTAGGGTGGCATCAAAAATTAAAAAGTATTAAAATGGTGTACTGTGTGGTAAACTTGAAAGCATTCTGGAATACAAAGAGCTGGCTTGGAAGGGCAGGATGGACAAAAGTAGCGTGTGTCACTCCTTTTTCGTCTTTTGGAGCACACACAACATGCTCTTTGGGGATATTTTCTTCTCTCTGTTGAGGGAATGGTGGTCACAAAATGCCTCTCTGTGAGTCTTTTCGCATCCTCACATTCTAATGGACCTGAAGGGGAAACGTTTTTGAAAAGGAGGTCCTCAATCACTCTTTCTTGGTAAGTGAGGAATCAGACATTAGTGGTGGACTTTTTGAACAAAACAAAGGAGTTGTACATGGCTACCTGAAAAAGGTAGATGCCGATTTTTTTGTACCATGCATTGGTCTTTCTCAGTGCTAGGTACGACTGAAGGACTTGGTCAGCCACATCCACACCACCCATGTACCGGTTATATTCTAAAATACAAACCGGCTTCTGCTTTTGGTTGGTGGATCCCCTTTCTGTTACTCCCATGGTGCGGTCAGCGTGTATGATCAACTCCCATACAATTTTTCCGTTTATCCCCAGGTAGGGAGGGCATCCGGGTGGACTGAGCTTTCGATCCTTGCTCTCATAAATCCGAAAGGCAGATGTAAAGCCTGATGAACTTTCGCACATTTTATATATTTTTACTCCATATCTAGCCCTCTTGCTAGGGAGAAATTGCTTGAAATTAAGCCTCCCTTTAAATTTCACTAAGGATTCGTCAATGGAGATATTTTGTGTGGGGGTATATAGGGTTAGAATTTTTTCTGACAGAATGCTTAGGAGAGGCCTGATTTTATAGAGACGATCAAAGTCTGGGGCACTGTTTTGTGGGCAGTTACTGTTATCGTTAAAATGGAGAAATCTCAACAGGATTTTATAACGTTTTCTGGTCATCACTGCAGAAAAGGTGGGAGTACAGTGGACTGAGCTTGAGGACCAGTATGAACGAATGGTTGACTTTCTGACAAGACCCATCGCCAGTGTTAGGCCTAAAAATTTTTTAATTTCTTGAATGTTCGTTGGGGTCCATGCATTTCGTCTTGCATAAGCTGACTGGGGTTTTTTCTCTAAATATTGGCATACATAAATATTGGTTTGGACAATGATATGTTCTAATAAATTGTCAGTAATAAAGAGCTGAACAAAATCAATTGGACATAAGCCATCCACAGTGACATTTACACCTGGGATGGCATTGAACTCTGGCACAAATGGGGGGGCAGAATTTGGGGGCCCCCACATAGGATATGCGATTTCTGGTGGAATAATATTTTGGCCTTGTAGATCCTGCGCAGTGTCTTGCAATCCCTCACTTGTACTCGGCATGTCAGACATGTCAATATCCTGAGGTGTACATGTACTAGTCCCTTGTGACAGACTCTCACTGTATCTTGGACTTTTACTGGGTGGAACAAATTCCCCATCCCTTTCACTACTGTCTGAGTCACTAACTTCAAAACCCTCAAAGGGACTATAATCATCTGATCCACCACTTTCGCTGTCAGAACACAGGAAAGCGAAAGCTTCTTCAGCGCTATATAACTTGCGTGCCATCTTTTTATGTATTTTTCTGTAACTGTTTAAATGAAATATCAAATGTAACTACAAACAAGAAAAATTTATATCTCTAATGAACAGAAGTGTAGAATATATGATCAATGAAATGACCACAACTAATCAACTGAAGAGTGGCGCTGATAACTAGTTACGGTTTGATCAGCGCTGACACTGAATTGATAGAATCAATAAAAGTGTATATATGTATATAGATCGATGGAATTTTATTGATCTATATACAGTTATTAATTGATGGATGAAGAAACAGAATAAGGAAAATTAATATCTCTAATGAACAGAAGTGTGGAACATATGATCAATAAAATGACCACAACTGAAGAGCGGCGCCGATAACTAAGTAAGTGTTGATCAGTGCTGACACTGAATTGATAGAATCAATGAAAGTGTATGTATGTATATAGATCTATGGGATTTTATTGATGCGCTGTGGTTTGTACAGCGCTACGGAATTTGATGGCGCTTTATAAATAAAGATTTTTTTATGGATGAAATATATTGATTTATTGATGAAATGTATTGATTTATTCAATACAATACAATACTAAATCCAATGAACCCTATCTGAACTATATAACTAATCTAAGACTACCTAAACTACCTTCCTACACTGCCTGCACTAAACTATCTATGGGGAGGTGAAGGGGTTAATGACTTTTATGAAATTTTCACACTTCTGTCGCTGTGTGACAGAACCGCTGACGCTGCCTGAAGCTTTGATCTCTCTTCCTCTCTGCCAGAGAACAATCTGACAGAGAGGAATAGAAAACAAAGTTTCAGGCAGCGCGAAACTTTGTTTCTATAACAAACTTTCATGTGATCACCATGATTGGTTAATCATGGTGATCATGTCATCGGGATCTGAACCAATCCAGTCCCGATGACTGCCATTAGCAGCCTGCAATGAGCGCTGAAGCAGCGCTGAGTAGCGCTAGCAGTGCTGTTATCAGCCCACGTTAATTAACGGGCTGCAGGCGCAAGGACCAGCGCTGCAGCCCGTTAATTAACGTGGGCTCGTCGTCAACAGGTAAAAAAAATGGTTTGGGAAAATTTCTTTAAAAATTGAAGAATTGCTTCTAAAATTTTAAGTCTTCTGAAGTCTTAAAAAAATAAAATTACATCTGCAAATGATGCCAACATAAAGTAGACATATGAGAAATGTAAAGTAATAACGATTTTGTAAGGAATCACTATCTGGAATCACTAAATTTAGGATTTTTTTTACACATAAATGTTATATTTATATATATATATATATATATATATATATATATATATATATATATAGTGGAGGAAATAAGTATTTGATCCCCCACTGACTTTTAAAGTTTTAATACTAAAAAATAAATGAAACGTCTCATAATTTTATGCCAGCTTTATTTTAACAGTGCCACATAGAATATCAAAAGAAAAACGGAGAAAATTACATGAAATGAGAAATAAAAAATAATTTTCATTTCTTTGAGGGAAATAAGTATTTGATCCCCTAGGAAAACATCATTTAATACTTGGTGGCAAAACCCTTGTTGGCAAGCACAGCAGTCAGACGTTTCTTATAGTTTTTTTATAAGGTTTCGTCGATACAGATGACTATGGAGATGAGCGCTTCCACAATGGAAGTGCTTATCTCCTTGTCCCCTGCCACCGCCGCGGCCCGGCAGACATCGATTCAGGGCCCGTTCCTGGGCCATGGCCCGGTGGTTGGGGACCGCTGATATAGAGGGAATAATATGTATTTGGTGTTTATTTTAATTACAAAGAAGGTGTTTGAGTATTGATGTGTTTATACAGTAGATTTAGTGAGGTCAGGAGAAGTCATTAGGGAAATGTCCTTGCTATAACAGAAACGGTCTGGGCAGATAGTTTTTTTATATTTTTGTTTTGTTGCATTCACTTGATGAAGGGGTGGTGATAGCAAACATCAGGACTGAGACTATGAAGAGCTTTCACATCAACTCCACCATAGATTTATTATTGCCATGAACTGAGTTTCCCCAATCTGCATCAAGTTTGTTTAAGTATTACTCTGAGCAGGTGTAGGTACTTATTGCTTGTGAGCCTGAAGATTCAGCAGCCTGATCCAGATGTTCTACAGAGGTGCCAAGATGATAATGTACAAGTCCAGGAGAGGAGACCGTCACCAGATGTAACAGCCTTCCAGAGACATGGCCTTTGGGCCCAACAATACGCCTTTAGCTACAAGCCTGATATAACACAAAGGACTTTGCTGCTTGCACTGTTATTGCCCAGAGGTGGACTTTACAGTTGGGAAATAGTATGACTAAGGCTCTTACCAGAAAACCACCAACCAGCAGGGCCGATGCCAGTTATAATAATCTCCAGACTTGTGAAGGAGGGCTACACATCAAGTCTCCTTTCTGAAGACCAGAGACAGCAGTGATGTTCCGAACAGCCACAATTAGGCTACTTTCACACTAGCGGCAGGCCTGATCCGGCAGGTGAAGGGTGCTGCCGGATCAGGACTGCCGCAGCGACATGTGTGGAGCCGAAACCGCGCTCCGGCCCCACACATGTCACATAGTACATACATACACACAGACACACACACATATACACAAACAAATACACATACATACTTACATGCTCCTGGCAGGTCTTCAGAGCGCCGGAGGAGCAGGACGGCTTGCATAGGTGACGATTCCCCACAGCACCCTCTGCTGGGCGCCTGGTGGAATCGTCATCTGTGCGCGCCGACCTGTCCCTCCGGCGCTCAGAAGACCTGCCAGGGAGCATGTAAGTATGTATGTGTATGTATATATGTCTGTGTATGTTTATGTTTATGTGTATGTCTATGTCTGTATGTGTGTATTGTGTGTATGTGGTGACGGATCCGTCATGAACTCCATTGAAAGTCAATGGAGGGCGGATCCGGTTACCATTGTGGTCACACCAGACGGATCCGTCCCCATTGACTTGCATTGGGGGTCATTCCGGATCCGTCTTGGTGCGGATGCCTGGACCGGAGGGCAAACCGCAGCATGCTGTGGTTTGTTCTCCGGTCTGAAGACGGAACGGAATGCTTTCAGGAGCATTCCGTTGTCTTCAGTTCAGTTTTGTCCCCATTGACAATGAATGGGGACAAAACTGAAGCGTTTTATTCCGGTATTGAGCCCCTATGACGGAACTCAATACCGGAATTTTAAAACGCTAGTGTGAAAGTAGCCTTACCTGAGAAAAGGGGCTCTAGAGTCTGTACAAGCAACCTTCACACCTGCATTCTCCTCACCCATCAACACAGATGAGGGAGGGGGAAAGACTGAGACAAAGACAAACTGCTCTGCATTGAGACTATATAAGATTTGCACCAGAGATAAGTAAGAAGATCTTTTATAAAAGAGTGCTTCATATTTTCAGACATGGATATTTTTGTATATTTGTTTTTCTGTAAGTCCACATGTGACCATGAATTTCTGTTATAAGCAACTGACATATGAACAAAGCTGTAGTGTTTAGATTAATAATATCACAACATTGAGGGATAACTGTAGAGAGTTATTTAGATGTGATACCAAGTATAGGGTGATAGGAGTTAAAGATTAAACCCAGGGGTGGATTGAGTAATTTAGATGGGTAAGAGACAAAAAATAGTGTAATTAGCTAGTAGTTTATAGTGGGAGTGAATGAAAATAAAGAAGAAGGGGTGGAATGTATATCGAATGATTACTTTTTGTATTAATGTTCTTTATATTCAATTCACTTATGTCTTCTTGTTTGTATACCTTTCTTTACTCTGCTGTGTTTGTCTCATAGTTGTCTTATCTTTACTATTGTTCTATTGTTGACCATACAGTCTGTGTATTTGGGGTCTGGTTTTACATTTATCGCTGTGTCTTGGACACTTCGCAAACATTGCCTCATCTAAACAAAGGTTTATGCAGATGTTCAGGAGTGACATGACTGTCAAGAAGTCAACTACTTTCGCAATCGGGTATCCCTGGTGATCGAGTGGAGGGCACCCCCCAACCCCCCCCCCCCCCCCCCCCCGGACAGATGTATTTTTAACTCATAGCTAAGTATATCTTTGGTTTTATTCTTGTTTATTGTACTTGTTATGATTCTTGTTTACTTTACTTGTTTCTTCTGTATTTTTGTTTATCATTTAACACCTTGCCGACCGCCCACTGTCTTTAGTCTTTCGTCTAAAGACGGCGCTGCAGAAAAGGGGTGTCAGGGAGCCCCAGGACGGACGAGCGACGGGGGTCTGGCTGTGCCCAATAGCCGGACCCCTGCTGAATGCGCCGGCATCGGTGTGACCGCGGCACATGAGGCGTGCGGCATGGTCCGCCGCTATTCAGGATGGCGAGCGGGGCCATCGGGTCCCCGTGCTGCTGTGACGGGGACCCGATGGCTTGGATAGCAGCCCGATGCCTTCCTTAGGCATCGTGGCTGCTATCCCTGCGTTCCTGTGCGATCCAGCCCCCTGTAATACACTTATAGCCAATGCATTACAATACAAAAGTATTGTAATGCATTGTAAAGGGGATCAGACCCCCAAAAGTTAAATAAAGTGGAAAATGAAAAGTTAAAAAATAAAGTAAAAATAAATAAATAATAATAATAAAAGTTAAAAAAATAAGCCATTTTCAAAAAAAAGTTAAAAAAATGGTAAAAAAAAGGTGAAAAAAGAAAGAAAATGCATCTAATGTGTAAAACTTAACAATAATAAAAATGTTAGACATATTGGGTATCGCCGCGTTCGTAACAACCTGCTCTATAAAAATATCACATGACTTGCCCCCTCAGGTGAATACTGTAAAAAAAATGCTAAAAAAAAACTATGCCAAAACAGCTATTTTTTCACCTTGACTCACAAAAAGAGTAATACCAAGCGATCAAAAAGGCGTATTTACCCCAAAATGGTACCAATGAAAACCTCACCTCATCCTGCAAAAAATGAGCCCCTACATAAGACAATAGCTCAAAAAAATAAAAATCAATGGCTCCCGCAAACCAATCCACCAAAATCTGTGTTGTAAAATCCATATGGCACTCCTTCTGTTCTGAGTCCTGCCATGTGCCCCCACAGCAGTTTACCACCACATATGGGGTGTTGCCGTATTCAGGAGAAAATGGGTAACATATTATGGGGTGCTTTTCTCCTGTTACCCCTTATGCAAATAAAAAAAATTGGGGCTATAGCAACATTTTATTGGAAGAAATGAAACTTTTCATTTTCATAGCCAAGTGTTTCCAAATTACGTAAAACGCTTAGGGGGTCAAAGTGGCCAGTACCCCCTTAATATATTCGTTGAAGGGTGCAGTTTCCAAAATGGGGTCACTTTTTGAGGGTTTCCACTGTAGGGGTACGTCAGGGTCTCTCAATTACAAAATGGTGCCTACAAACTATTTTAGCAAAATCTGCCACAAACCCATAGAAACGTTTACCACCACATATGGGGTATTTCTGTAAACTGCAGAATCAGAGCAATATATATTGAGGTTTAGTTTGCTGTTAACCCTTGCTGTGTTGCAAGAAAAAAATTATTAACATGAATAATCTACCAAAAAAAGTGAAATTTTGAAATTTCACCTCCATTTTCCTTTAATTCTTGTGGAACACCTCAAGGGTTAACAAAGTTTGTAACAGCAGTTTTTTATAATTTGAGGGGTGTAGTTTCTAAAATGGGGTCATTTATGGGGGGTTTCATTATGTAAGCCACTCAAAATCACTTTACATCTGAACTGGTGCTTAAAAAAAATGGTTTTGGAAAATTTGGTGAAAATTTGAAAAATGGCTTCTAAACTTCTAAGCCCTCTAACGTCCTAAAAAAGTAAAATGACATTTATAAAATGATGCCAACATAAAGTAGACATATGGGGAATGTAAAATAATAACTATTTTTGGAGGTATTACTATTTATTTTGAAAGTAGAGAAATTGAAATTTGGAAATTTGCAAATTTTTCCAAATTTTTTTTAAATTTGCTATTTTTTTATAAATAAAAATGAAATATTTTGCCACAAATTTACTACTGTCGTGAAGCACAATATGTGACGAGAAAACAATCTCAGAATGGCCTGGATAAGTAAAAGCGTTCCAAAGTTATTACCACATAAACTGACACATGTCAGATTAGCAAAAATCAGTCTGTTCACGAAGGTGCAAAATGGCCCGGTCATTAAGGGGTTAAGTAAACTATATTTTTTTCCACTTAGCTATTGTGTGTGGACCTATTTATTCTCGCATCATAGAATTCACAGTAAAACATCTGCCCCTTCATAGTTAGCGCTTCCTCCTCCTACACACAGACACAAAGACGTGCCCATGCTGCAGCTACTGTCAGTGGGCGATATCCAAAGTATTCCTACCGCACCATGTTAGGGATATAAAGAAAGTTATTGTGACGATAACGTTATCTATTGCCATAAATACCTTTTTAGAAGAAAAAAATATGATATGGCCCCCTTCTCACACCCATAATATCTTAAAAGTAGTATGTGTTAGTATTAAAAGGAGTCAAACTATTCCCATGTAGCTACAACTGTTGGGTTAACCTGCTGTGGCCGGATTCGTGGCCCGCCCCCATTACAGTGAATTTGGACCGGAGCGCGGTTTCGGCCCTACACGTGTACCTGCGGCAGCATGGATCCGGATGGACCCTTCACCCGCCGGATCCGGGCTGTCGCTAGTGTAGAAGTAGCCTTAGGCCATTATTTCATGATTTTTGACAGCTGCTGCACCACAGAGGAGCCGCTCTCACCGTCCTCCACCCCAGCAAGAGAGGACCCCACCTGCCCCTCCAACACCACCAGCCTAGCTACCAGAGGTAGAAGGTAGGTAAAAAAAAAAGTGTAATGGGTGGACCTTCTGTCTTCAAAATATGAGCTAAATGTATGTTTTATCTTTGGTAGCTCCAACCGACAGGGAGCAGTTTTCCCCTGGACCATGGGAAGGCCACGCCGTATGGGTGTCCAGTAAGTACTACAAAAGGCTCAGTCAGTACAGAATACATGTCACAGAATAAGTCGCTGCAGTACATTAAAGTTTAGATTTTTTTTGTGGGACAACCACTGTAACTCGATCATACAAACTAAGTACATAACTATTTCCACCCCTACAGACATCCCCACTGACTTCGAAGTGGAAGCTGGATTACGGCGCCTTGGCTCCAGGCTCCACGCTGCCTCCTGGCTCATTCGTGGCCTGCAGCTGGAGCTGCAAGACATGATGGCCCGATGTCAGCAAAGGCCGGCGTAATCTTATTTTTTTGTTCCTTTCTTTTGTTTATTATATTATTTATTTGTTAAAAAGAAGTTTTTATTTATTACTAAAATATTCTTGAAAAACCTGTGTTTTGAGTGTTTTGTTAAACCTTTAACACCTTCCTGATCCTGACATAGTGTGAAGAAGACAGAGTTTTTTTCCCACAGCCATTTTCCCATATTAATGAACACAGCGGTGTCTGCCTGCCGAAGTATTACTACATTACACACACTCATGTTCACTGATTACAATTGACAGACAGAAAAATAAAAAAAGGCTTGGCTTGGTTGGGCAACAAGCCTGTATATTCTACGTTAACATAGGCAGTGAAAATTATATATGAGCTTTTTATGGCTGCCCCGGCCAGTAATAGTAGGGGACGGGGTATATCAGCATAGAGTGATAGGTAATATAAATACAACAGACTGCAGTAGTGTATAACAATGTCCGCTAATATAACTTGTATGGGAGGCAGAGGCAGTGTAAAAAAATTTATTTTTTTAATATATATAACACAGATTTTTTTTTTTTTTTTTTTTTTTGGGGGGGGGGGACTAAAGGCTGAGGCTCCAAAACAAACTTAACAATACTAAATAGAACTATTAGTAACAGGGGCGTTGCTAGGCTAAAACATTCGGGGCCTGGGCCCCTGATGTTTTCTCCCAGGCCCCGAATGTCCTGCCTGTTAGACAAATACAATAGACTGCAAGATATGTAGGACCTATGATGACATCACAGGTCATGTGATCAGTGCCGTCCAATCCTGCACTGGTCACATGACTGTGACATCATCACAGGTCCTTTCCCCTGTCTTCTAAACTGAAGAGGAGAATTGTGGGGAAGAAGCTGCAGTGAGCACTGCTACATCACAAGAGGTAAGTAAAGGGAGAAGCAGAGGGATGCTGGGAGTTGTGGTTATTTAACTGGGTCTGTATGTTAGGGCAGAAGGGAGGGATGTTATCATGGGACTGTGTGTTGGGGGTTACTTGTGTAGGGTTCTGTTAGGGTACTTTTACACCTGTGGCATGGGACTCCGTCAGGCTGTTAGGATCCATGCTGCCGCTGGTGCACGTGTGGGGCCAGAACTACGCTCCTGCCCCATTCACTGTAATCGAGGTGGGCCATGGATCCGGCCACAGCATGGCAACTCCTGCCGCAAGGCGGCCAGAACAAAAGTATAGCATGTTGTACTGTTGTTCTGGCCGCCTCTCGGCAGGGTTTGCCATGCTGTGGATGGATCTGTGGCTCGCCCCTATTACAGTGAATGGGGCAGGAGTGTAGTTCTGGCCCCACATGTGCACCTGCTGCAGCACGGATCTGTCGGGCTGTTCACCCACCGGAACAGCCTGCCGGAGTCCCCTGCCGCAGGTGTGAAACTAGCCTTAGGCTACTTTCACACTTGCGTTGTAAGGATCCGTTTGTGAGATCCATCATAGGCTCTCACAAACGGTCCTAAACTGATCAGTTTTTCCCTAATGCATTCTGAATGGAAAAGGATCCGTTCAGAATGCATCAGTTTTGCTTCAGTTCAGTCTCCATTCCGTTTTGGAGGCGGACACTAAAATGCTGCTTGTTGCGTTTTGTTGTCCACATGAAGAAAATGATCCAAACTGGCTATTTAAAAGATAATACAGCCGGATCCATTCAGAACTGATGCAGACGGTTGTATTATCATGACGGATCCAGCAAAAACGCTGGTGTGAAAGTAGCCTTATTTACATTGGACTGTGGCGTGGAGTGATGTTATTTACATGGGACTGCATGTTGGATGTGGCTGAGGGCAGGTTTATGTTATTTATATGGGACTGTGGGGTGGAGTGATGTTATTTTTTTAAGGGACTGCATGTTGGAGGTGTATGTGGGAAGGAAGTGATGTTATTTACATGGGACTGTATGTTAAAGGCGGCTGTCGGAGGGAGTGATATTTACATAGGACTGTATGTTGATGACAGCTATGGGAATTATGTTATTTACATGGGACGGTATTTGGAGGGGGCTGGAGAGATGGTGTGATGTTATTTACACAGGAGGGAAATAGCTTTATTTACATGGGACTGTATGGTGGAGGGGCTGAGGAATTATAATTTCTGAGTACACTAAAAGGAGGAATATAACTACAGCGGGCACTTCAGGGTGAGCATTATAACAGTAGGGGGAGCGATATAAATACTGGAGGCACTGTAGGGGTATTATAATACCAGGGGACATTAGGCGTTCTTATTACTACTGGGGGCTCTATAGGAGTGTCTTATAGATCCGCCTTATTTCTACTAAGAGCACTATGGGGCCCTTATTACTACTGAAGGGTCTGTAGAGAGCTTGATTACCAATGGGGGAACAATAGGGGGCCTTATTACTACTGGAGGCTCTGTGATGGCATTATTACTACTGGAGGACTCTTCTAGTAATGGGGACAATCTTGGGGAGCATTATCAGTGCTGTGGTCACTGTAGGGTGCAGTGTTACTAATGATGGAATTACTACTGGTAGGACTATTACTATGGGGCAGTATTATTTCTCCAGGATAGTATCTGGAGGTTTTGGGGGCACAGCGAGCAGCAGCATAAGACTGTGGGGACTCCAGGTTGGGGGATGATGATAGAAATGTGAGGAAGCTAAGATGTCTGTGTGTCACATTCTGCAGAGATGAGGAGCAGCTGAGAAAAGTTGTCTGGACCAAGTGGAGAAGATGACAGAGAAGATCTACATCAGAGGAGAAGTCACCTGGGAGGCCCTGGATGTGAGGTATGTGCTGCTGTATAGTAGGATTGGGGCGAGGGTCGACATAGAGAATTGGGCCATATTCATTGGGGCTTGGGCCCCGGATCTTTTGAGACCCTAGCAACGCCTCTGATTAGTAACGTTAACTAACAACAGCTACTCTCCTATCAAGCGTAGAAAACGGAGGCGGAGGTAGACAAAAGTGTTTGGTTTTGAAATAGGGTTTTGGAGACTTCGGGTTCGCACAGCCCATGACATGACACAAGACACTTGGCTGTAAAATTATGGCCCGGCTGACAGCAACAGTGGGAAGACACTCAGACTATTCTGCCCTACAAGGCCTGATCTAATCACCACCAGCATCAGCAAGAGGAGTATGAAATTCTGATGTAATCCAGCCTTTATTCATTTTTATAAAGGTATTTTTTTGAACACTGCCCGGTGACAGATTTGTCCTTTTGGGTGTCACCACCCCTCCAGCGGCACTAAAAACCCTCTCTGACATGACACTTGAGGCTGGGCAGGAAAGAAGCCCTAGTGCATAGTGGGACAGTTCCAGCCACTGTTGTAATCTGCCTGCCCAGAAGTCCAGGGGGTCTGAGAAGAGGCTTTATGAGCCAGACTGCAGGTACGCCTGAACCTGCTCATTGAGGCGGGTGATCTGGGCCTGCTCACTTGGCTGTAGCTGTTGGGAGCCTGCAGAAAAAAATTCCTGCATCATACTAATTAGGCTTAACTGGCTGCTGCTGGTTGTGGCAGAAGGTGGATTACTCGGCCGGACCTCCTTCTCAGACATGCTGGGGCTGGCTGAAAGTTGTGGCCAGGTTACTACATAGCTTCTCCCGCAATGATACTAATTTCTCTTCCCTTTTCTGGGGAGGAAAACAATCCCCCATGTTGGATTGATACCGCGGGTCCAGAAGCATCGCCAGCCAGTATTCGTCAGTCTGCCTTATGTTTAAGATACGCCTGTCAGTACGTAAGCATGTGAGCATACAGCTCGCCATCCTGCCCAGCGTGCCTGAGAGGCCACTTCTTTCCATCTCAGCCTCTCTCTGAGAAAATTCTGTGTCCCTGAAAGTCTCATCATTATCACCCTCCAGCTGTGTCTCCTCCTCCTCCTCCTGGTCATCATCACCCTCATTAAAATCCTCCTCCTCTTCCCCCTCCTCTAACTGAAGCTCCTCATCCTCATCCTCCTCCTGCTCCACAAGGGAACTTTGGCATTGGGGTTCCCCTACAGTGACAGGATTTCCTTCCCCCATTGCCCCCTGCTGCATGAGCGTGAGTGTATTTTCCAGCACAAATATTATTGAAATTATGTCGTTCACACCGCAGCTGTCCCGGCTGACCAATTTGGTGGCTTCTTCTAAGGGCCTTAGAACAGTACAGGCATCTCGGACCAGCCTCCACTGCCGGAAATCAAAGCCGCACCTGCTCCCTATGCTGGAAGATTCTGGCTGCTGCTGGACAAAATCGTCCACTGCTCTATGCTGCTCTAGGAGTCGCTGCAACATATGAAGAGTGGAATTCCACCTTACTCACTACCTTGCCCACTTCCGCCTGCCGTGGAGTCAGCCAGTGCGCTATTTGCTGCTTCATGTAAGCACGTGGAGGTGCCAACAGCAATTGGCCGGGTTGCTGGCGGGTTCCTGCCTCGCTGCCACTAAATACATTCAGCCAGTGGGCAGTAAAGGACATGTAGTGCCCCTGGCCATAAGAACAGCTCCAGGTGCCCACCGTGACATGCACCGTGCTGCAGAGAGACAGCTGCAGGGAGTGTCCAATATTGTCAGCCACGTGGGAGTAAAGGGCGGGATAGCTTTGTTGGAGAAGTAATGCCAGCTAGGGACCTGCCAGCGTGGCTGAGCGCAAGCCATTAGCTCCCTAAAAGCTGGGCAGTCAACCAGCTGGTACAGCAGAGACTGCACAGCCAGCAACTTTGTCAGGTGACCATTCAGTTTGCGCACTGTCGGATTACTTGTGGCGTAAAACTGCTTCCTGGCCACGCACTTGGCAATGGACGGCTGCCGAATGAGAGGAGGTGGAGAAATGCACGCACTGGCCGACGATGAGGTGGATGTACTAGTTACACCCCGGGATTCGGGCTGAGCTATGGCCCTGGATGCGGCCTGCCTGAGAAGAGAAGTAACCAGCTCTTTAGTATTAATGGTCTGCTCTAAATTGCTGGCATGACGCCGCTTCAAATGGTTCCACAGAGCAGTGGTCCCAACATTTGTGGCTTTTCCACGGCTCAATTTCTGTTTACACAAATTACACGTGTCCATACTGCTATCCCCCGGCAGAGTGGTAAAATATTTCCACACAACCGACGTGGGCCCTCCACAGCTGGCCAAGCTTGTAGCCCTTGCACTCTTACACCCTGGTGCCAGCCCCACTATATTTGGGGTCTCGCTAGTTCCCAGGGAAGCACTAGCCCTGGGCCTAACTCGCCTCTGCCCTCTGTTGCTGCCACTACTAGTACCACCCTCCTCCTCTGAGCTCAAATCCTCCTCACCAGCCCGATCCGCTTCTCAGGTCCTCCGGTCTAACACATCAGATTTATCATCAGACTCCTCCACAACACATTTTTCGAAATGCAAATTAGGCTGTTCCCCACCAACTGACAATTCCGGGCAGTCCAAACTCTTACTGCCCTCTAAGAAATCCTCAGGGAGGCTGTCCTCTATAACCGCCCAATTATAAGGTGGGCTTCGGTGGCTTTTTTTTTTAGAAATTGCAGAAGGGACACCACTAGGAGGGAACACTGAAGCCCGAGAGGTGGCAGAAAATGACAGGGTTTGCTTGAGTGAAATGGTGTAGCAGGACGAATCTGACCCCTGGCTACATATGGATACTGTATCAGCAGATGACAGCAGATCATCCGGCTGAGACTGAGATGAGCATGCCATCTACTCCACTACCTCATCTACTTTCTCCTCCACTACAATTTTGCGCCTCGGTGGGTTAGCCTGGTGGAACAACGGCCAAGTATTGCAAATACTACTAGTAGATGCTCCGGCTACAGGTCTTTTGGCACTGCTGCCCTGTGCCACCTTCTCCTTTTTTTTAAAGCTCAAAGTCTGGCTGGAACTGGACCCCTTTTGCTTATCCATTCCAGACATTTTTCAATTCACTCTGTGGCCCTGCAGCTGGTCCTTGTCCCTGTATCTCACTGTATCTCCCTGTCTCTCCCTATCTCTCCCTGCTTGATTAAATACTAGCCCTGAACTGGCCCTGCAATTGCCCTGCAGTATCCCTTATATGTGTAATATGGATTCCTAGAGCTATTATATCAAATTTTCACAAAACAGGTGTTAGAACTTCACACACAGTGCTTCTGCTCGTCTCAGCAGTCACAGCAGAAGTGATGTGTCACTGGCTTACCGAGCCTAAGCCAATTAGAGCAAGCCCTGCCCACTAGGTCAGGTGACAGCTTTCTTCCCAGGCTTTTGAGCACGATAAACGAACTAACAGTAAAAGTTCACTAATGAATTGAATTTGTACGCAACAGCGTATACAGTAACTTATACGTAGCAATGGCATATAATTTATAGGACAAACTACGTAGCGAATGTGTACAAAGCCAAAGCAAATCACCTAATATTCGGATTCGCTTCGCAGCTAAAAATTCCCAAGATTCGATACGAATCAACGAATCGGCAAATCGATTCGCTCATCTCTAATCAAAACGCATTGCACCCGCGCGGAAAAAATGGAACAACTGAACGCAATCGCAGACAAAACTGACTGAACTTGCTTGCAAAATGGTGCGAGTTTTCCTGAACGCATCCTGAACGCATCCGGATCTAATCTGTCACCGTGTGAAAAGGGCCTAATAGAATTGTTAGATAGGAAATGCCTAATTTGAAGATACTGGTAAAACCAGGTTTTAGGGAGGTCGTAAGTAGTGCTAAGTTGTTCAAAGGATCTAAGGAGATCACCCTCATATAAGGAATGTACATATTAAATACCCTTAGTTTCCCACCCTGTCAGAATTAGGCCTGGAATATGTGGTTCCAAGCATCTAATCGATACATGCTTGAATGGGATACATAGTTGTGTGGAGGAGGACTAGAAACTTTTCCAAATGTTAAGGGAATGCAAAATTGTAGTCATTGGGCTTAAAACCTGAAGAGGGTGAAGGTACATAGCTTCCGCTAAGACTTTTAGAGAGGGTTCCTTAGTCAGTGCAGTTTCAAACTGAACCCAAGTATGTGTCGGAGCTGGGCTGAACCATTCTCTCATGGCATCCAATGCAGCTGCTTTATAATATGCCACTAAATTAGGCACTCCCATCCCTCCTTCCGCAAGTGAGTAATATAATAACTTATGGGCCACTCTTGGTCGTTTATTTCCCCATATAAACTGTAGAAGGAGGTTTTGTAGCTCCTTGAGGAGGGCCCTACTTATTGGAAGTGGGATACAGCATAAAAAATATAAGATCTTTGTCAGAAAGATCATTTTACAAATATGTATACGAGCTATTCACGAGAGTTCCATAGGGGAAAGTCTGGTTAGTTCAGGTTTGATAGAGGTGAGCAAGAGCTGGAAATTTCGAGATGCCACTGCTGTGACCGGAAAACACAAGGAAATTTCTAAGTAGGGGAAGCTTGTTGATAAGTGTTGAATAGTAGATGGATCCAATAAGATTTGGAGCACCAGGGATTTGGAGTTTAGTTTGTAATATGACACTTTAGAATATTGGTCAAGAATGTCCATGAGAGCAGGAAAAGAAGTGTCTGGCTTCAAACACCTGACAATCACGTCATCGCATATAAGCCGATGCTGTGAGTCTTTTCACCTTCTGGTATCCCTGTAATATTGGGATGGGATCGGACAGCTTCAGCTAACGGTTCCATCACTAAGGAAAAGATAACAGGAGAGAGGGGACAACCTTGTCGAGTCCCATTGCTAATCTGGAAGGGGGAGGACAAGAATCCAGAAGCCAATACCCTAGCTGAGGGTTTAGAGTATAAGGCCAAGATAAACTGCAATATGGGGCCAGTTATTCCAAATTTGATGAAGACTGCCTCCAAATACCCCTAGTGCACCATGTCAAAGGCTTTTTCGGCATCCAGAGACAGGAATGCACAGGGAGACCTAGAGAGTTGCATAATTTGCAGTAGATTAATCATACGTCTCGTTCCATCTCTTGTCTATCTGCCTGCTACGAAGCCCACCTGATCTGCGTGGATCAGGTACTACCATCTGTAAATGGCAAGCAATCAGTTTGGCATACAATTTAAGATCACAGTTAAGGAGAGCAATTGGTCTAAAATTTTCAGGTTTGATAGGGGGCTTGCCTGGCTTGGGTAGAGTGGTGATTGCTGCGGATAGATGATCCGGGGCTATAGTTCCTGAGATTTGCCAAAACTGAAAGAGACATAACAGATACGGAGTCAATTGAGTGGAAAATTGTAATAGTCACTGGGAAGACCATCTGGGCCTGGAGCTTTATGAGAGGAAGAGGATTTAATGATTTAGGTAATTTCTTTTTTTTTTGTAAACAATATTTTTATTGATTTTTTTTTTTTAGAAATAAGAAAAAGAACATTACATAGTAACGTACATATTAGTCAAAACATAGAGTTATGGTTACAATAAGTAGTAACAAATACAGCCTTCACACAGCAGGCAAAGTAGAACAAGTCATCTTATCACCTTGATAATAAAACGTAAATGTCATAAGATACAAACATGAGCAATCGATCAGTACCATAGGGTAAGGGAGGGAGGAGCCTAAACAAGTTGGAAAAAACAGGACACCCCCAAATGCCACCAACTCGAGGAGAAATTAGGAAATATGAGGAATCAACCCGAGTGTACCCTGCAAATAAATGCCTATCTTCTAATAACAGCATCTTTAGGAATATTACAATCTTTGTAGTTCAACCAGCAATCCCAGTTTTTCAAAATTAGAGCCTTTTTGTTATTGGAAGAGGCCCACATACCTTCATACCAACAATTGTTATCAATATCTCTTATAACTCTTTTAAGTAGGGGTAGAGAATCATCTCTCCAACACAATGCTATTTTAATCCTTGTAGCTATAATATCGTGAAATATAATTGATCTATGTATATGAGGGAAGGAAGAGATACCAATGGAAAGTAATGCTAACAGAGGATTGGGTTGAATTACGTATTGACATATATCTGAGAGAACATTGAATAAGTCATACCATAACTTGAGTATTTTAGGACAATACCACCACATGTGTATATAAGATCCAGTATCAGAATGGCAACGCCAACAGGTGGGAGAAAGCTCAGGGAAGATCCTACTTAACAAAAAAGGAGTTTTATACCACCTATATAAGACTTTCCTCGAGTTTTCCAGGTGGCTAACACATCTAGACAGTTTTGATGTCACAGTGAATGCTTCCTGCCATTGAGATGCCGAAAGCTTCATCTGTAGATCATTGTGCCAGTCATCAATAACATGAGAGAGAGGGTCTATTCGACAAACTTTTAAAATCTGATAGCCCTTGGAGATACCTCTATCAACGGGACTACAAGAAGCAAACCATTTGTGCAACTCGGAAGTAGCAGCTTCAGACACAGATCTAGCAGGTGAATTCAGTAGGTGTCTAACTTGGAGGAATTTGTAGAAATCTGCATGCATAATATCATATTTCTCTCTAATATGGGAGAAGTCTACCCAAGCATTATCCTGTCTGAGGTGAGAGATAGAAGTGATGCCTTTAAATATCCAATCTGACAGGTCTAAGTTGGGTATAGCTATTTCACAAATACTCAGTGGGGAAGAGTATAGATCAAATGGCATTAGTTTGTCTAACCTGGTAATGCGTTTCCATAACTGGAAAAAGGCTTTAGCACATATTAAAGGGTAACCCTGTCTGATATCGAATATGGAATGAGCTGAAAGAAGAAGCGATACATGATATTTCCCCAGTATCGATTTTTCTATAGAAACCCATTTTTTATGCAAGTCATTTCTGAAAAGGTGTCTGAGTTGATCTAATACAATAGCTTTGTGGTAGTTAAGAAGGGAGGGGAAATTAAGGCCTCCTGTGTGTAGGGGTTTGAATAGTATGGCAGCCTTGACTCTGGGTTTTATTTTCCCCAAAGTGTGTTTAAGTAAAATTGATTGCAATTTTTGAATATATGAAAAAGGAAGGGGAATAGGTACATTTCTCATAACATACAATATCTTGGGGAGTATGATCATCTTTATGACAGATATTCTACCCATCCAAGATAAAGTGTTCATATTGAGTTTGGATATGCTAGACTTTATGTCCTCAAGTAAGGGAACAAAGTTTGCCTCAAATAGTTTGCTAGTGGGGAAGGTCAATTTTATGCCTAAATAGGTGAGAGAATTTTCCGCCCACATAAAGTCATGTGTGTGGGAAATATGTTTTACCACCTTGGTTGGCAATCCTAAATTAAGAATCTGGGATTTATTCACATTTATCTTATAATATGAGGCGTGTCCAAAGCGGGTTATAATATCTTGAATTGCTGGCAGTGAAGTCGAGGGATTAGAGGTAATAATGAGTACATCATCAGCGAATAAACCAATACGATGTTCTAGTGAACCTACCGAAATACCTTTAATGATCGAAGAGGCTCTGATATGCTCTGCAAATGGCTCCATGGCCAGGGCAAAAATTAGAGGAGACAAGGGACAGCCCTGCCTGGTCCCATTTTTTATTTTAAAGGACTTTGACAAGAAACCAGAAGAATATACCGAGGCACATGGGTTAGAATAAAGCGCCATAATGGCGTTAAGGATGAAACCAGACATTCCAAATTTCCTAAGCGTCTCTCTCACATATCCCCAATGAATTCTGTCGAACGCCTTCTCCGCATCCAAAGATAGAAGCAGAGAAGGCGTCCGAGAGGTATGGACAACGTCCAAAAGATCAATGAAGCGCCTGGTACCATCAGAGGATTGCCTATTTTGTACAAAACCAATTTGATCACTATTGATCAATGAAGGTAAAACATCGACCAATCTCCCTGCCAATATCTTAGCGTATATCTTAATGTCCGTATTAAGCAGGGAGATTGGTCTGAAGTTCGCTGTAATATCAGCACTTTTGCCCTGTTTAGGCAAGGTGACAATCAAAGCACTAAGCATATCATGCGGGATTGTGCCCTGATTAGCTAGTAAGTTAAATGTTCTAACCATATAAGGAGCCAGAAGAGAGGAAAATACCTTGTAGTACTCGTTGGTAAGCCCATCTGGACCAGGTGTTTTATTAGGTTTAAGTGTGGAAATGGCTTTAAAAACTTCAGAAATAGATATGTCCGTATTCAAAGACTCAAACTGGGAAGGGGAAATAGTGGGAAGAGAAATCTCCTCTAAAAAGGAGTTTATGTGGGAAATATCAGGCTGGAAAGTAGTAGGGGAAGATTCTAAATTGTATAGACTAGCATAGTATTGGGCAAATTCCTCCGAAATCAGTTTCGGTTTAAGAATCTTTTGCTTGTTTTTATCTAGTAAATATGGTATTTTAGTTCTAGTTTCTTTTTTCTTGACTCTATTAGCAACTAGCTTGGTCGCCCTATTACCTTGCCAATAATAATCTGATCTGAGCTTACGTAAATGAAGCTCATAAGAAGTATGGAGGTGAAGGTACAACTGGTGCCTGGCAAGCTTAAGCTCCTGAGCTAGTGCTGTGTCAGCCTTCACCTTGTGTCTCTTTTCTAAATCACTGATTTTGGAGAGAAGGGAATTTAAAGTAGCCAGTTTGATCTTTTTCTGCTGGGCTGCGTGTTTAATAAAAAGACCTCTTATAACGGCCTTATGGGCGTTCCAAAGAGTGACATCAGAAACAGAGTCATTATCATTTAAATGATAATAATCACGTAGATTATTATTTATATCAGTATGAATAGTACTGTTTTGAAGAAGAGAATTATTAAGTCTCCAAGGTGAGTACCATTCATTTTGCAAGTTGTCTAGCAGATCCAAGGTAATGGGAGCATGGTCTGACCAGGTGATGTTAAGTATTTTGGAGGACTTAATTTTTTGAAGAAGCCATTTGTCAGACAAAAAAAAATCAATGCGGGAAAAGGAGTTATGGGGTCTAGAAAAAAAAGTGTAGTCTTTCTCGTTGGCATGGTGAGCACGCCACACATCAACCAACTCAGAAGAGAATAAATATTCCTGGAGAAAAGCCTTAGGTCTGTGTCTGAATGGGGAGCTTATCAATTGTCGGGTCAGGGCATATATTGAAGTCACCGCATACCAGTAACGAGCCCTGTTTCACTTCTTGGGCTTTGTTTAAGACTTTCTTAATGAATCTCAATTGTTGCTTATTGGGAGCGTAAATATTAACTAAAGTAATTAGCATGTTATTAACGGAACAAATCAGTATAACATAGCGACCATCATCCCCAACAATAGAGTTATGATATTGGAAGGTTATGGAGTTTTTAATTCCAATAATCACTCCCCCCCTTTTATTTTGTGCATGAGCAAAATATAAATAAGGGAATGAAGGGTGGTGAAACCTGTGAGAGTCTGAGGGGTTTAAATGTGATTCCTGTATACAGAATATGTCACATTTTTGTCTTTTGATCTCAGACCATAAGGTAGACCTTTTAAAAGGGTTATTCAAGCCTTTTACATTTAAAGATAGAAACTTAATCCCCATGATAGCAGAATAGGAGTAAGCAAATGAACCCAAATGACCATAATCCTATTGCTGTCAAGCAAAGTAGAATAAGCAACAATAGCTTTTTAAGTCGCACACTGATCAGGTACATAACCTCATAAGATTGTGTGAAGATAGTATTCCTCATTTCCAACTCATCACATTGGAAGGTGTATGTGAAGGACCTATATGTGGAGACAAAAAAGAAAAAACAAGCAAAACACAAAAAGATAACAAAAACTGACCAAAACAACGGTATAAACATAAGTCCTGCAATCACTTTCTACAGGAGGTGTGAAAGAAAGTGGATTAGGGGCAGACAAACGGTATGTCCAGTAATTGGCCCCGGTGTGGATCCATTATACTTGTCCTTAGGTTAGAGAACAAAAACAGGTTACGCAGTAACAGCGTGATTATGACATTGTAAAGAAAAGGTTTCCATTCAAGAGAGTGAAGTGGAAGATCTCCCAACCTTGATCCATTCGGGAACGAGGGTTGTTGGCTTTTTCCTAGGAGGAGAGCTGGTGGGGTCCCCATCTGATGGGATGCTGCCATCTTGCGTTGGAGATAGGTTCCATTTGAGGAGTGCTTTAGAGGCTTCCTCTGGGGAATTTAGAACATAAGTTGAGTTGTTGTAACGAACAATGAGCTTTACAGGGTAACCCCATTTGTAGGGTATGTTATTTTGTCTGAATACTTTAGTGAATTGGGTGAATTCCCTTCTTCTTGTAAGTGTTGCAGGAGAAAGGTCGGTAAATAAGGCAACATTTTTAAACCTCTCCGGCACATTGTGTTTGTTTTGGGAAGCTCTCATGGTCGCTTCTTTCACGTGAAAAAAGTGAATCCTCGCCAGGACATCTCTAGGGATAGAAGCTGGGAGTGATTTTGGTTTGGGGACTCTATGCACCCTGTCAATGAGGAATTCAGAGGTGGAGACATCCGGATTATATGCTGCTAGCAAGTCAGATATGAATTCTTGAAGCATAGAGTCAGTTACCGATTCAGGGACGTTTCTGAATCTGATGTTGTTCCGCCTAGAGCGGTCTTCTAGGTCGGCAAGTTTAAGTTTAACCAGTGCTAGATCATCCTCAACCGCATTGTGCCCATCTACCAGTGTGTTATGTGCTGAGACGAATTCTTCCATCTTATCTTCTAGGTGTGCAATACGTTCACCTATTGAGATTAGATCGGCATGTATAGTGGAAATGGAGTCCTTAAAGTCTCTATGAATGGATTCTTTAAGCTCTCTGAACATCTCTTGC
>ONZH01019665.1:0-148956 GCA_900303285.1 Rhinella marina | reverse complement strand
ATGTATTTTAAAAGTAGAGAAATTGACATTTGGAAATTTGCTAATTTTTCAAAATTTTTGGTAAATTTGGGATTTTTTCATAAATAAGGATGAAATATATTGACTCAAATTTATGACTGTCATGAAGTACAATGTGTCACGAGAAAACAATCTCAGAATGGCCTAGATAAGTAAAAGTGTTCTAAAGTTATTACCACATAAAGTGACACGTGTCAGATTTGCAAAAATCGGCCTGGGATTTATAGTGAAAAGTGGCTCGGTACTGAAAGGGTTAAAAGAGTTGTCCGAGTTATTTTTTTTGTCCTGTGTAAGTTTCTAACTGGTTAAATAAAACAGCTTTTCCATACACTTTCTGCTTCTAAGGCTTCATTCACACGACCGTATTTTGTTTCCGTGTCCGTTCCGTTTTTTTTGTGGACCGTATGCGGAACCATTCATTTCAATGGGTCCGCAAAAAAAATGGAAGGTACTCCGTATGCATTCCGTTTCCGTATGTCCGTATTTCCGTTCCGCAAAAAAGATAGAACATGTCCTATTCTTGTCCGTTTTGCTGACAAGGATAGGCATTGTTACAATGGATCCGCAAAAAAAACGGAAACACGGATGCCATACGGAATGTCATCCGTTTTTTTGCGGATCCGCAATTTGCAGACCGCAAAACACATACGGTCGTGTGAATGAAGCCTAAAGCTGCTGGTTTCACAGGTTTCAATGAGGGTCACATGACCTGTGATGTCAGCTTGCCTCCCTGCTAATCTTCTATTTGTGCACCAGGCAGATAACAGCCTGTACACGAAACGTCACTGTGCTGGCCTCACCCACTGCTCTGCAGCCAGAACACACTGAAGGCTTTACAGCAGCAGCAGCAGCAGATGTAAAGAGACACAGGATCTGCCCTCCTGCCCTCCTCATCCTACAAACACAGAGCTGACACTGGAGCTGATCTGGAGGAGATCTGTACAGTTGTAAAGAACAGGTGGGGGGGGGGAATCCTGTGTGTATCAGCAGTGTCATTGTACAGCTGGGACTTGTAGTCCTACACATACAACATGCTGCTGAGTATTTCTGCAGACATGTCACTCAGGGCAGCTCTTGTATTCACTGCCTTTGCAGAGCAGAGGGGGGGGCAGAGATTGTTATTACTGCAGGTAAACAAAGACCAGAAGAGAACCAGGGAAATGAGGAAATCTAGATTTTTTTTTTTTGCCTAAAACTTGCTTAACTTAGTTATATATTGCTGCCCATCAGATTTAAAGTACTATATTATTTTTTTTTTCATAACTCCGACAACCCCTTTAAGGACCAAGCCATTTTTTGCAAAATTGAAATGTCACTTTATGTGGTAATAATTTTGGAACACTTTTATTTATCCAAGCCATTCTGAGAATATTTTCTCATGACACATTGTACTTCATGACAGTTGTAAATTTAAGTCAATATATTTCCCCTTTAATTATAAAGAATCCAAAATTTATGAAAAAATTGGAAATAATTTGCAATTTTCAAACAATCCCAACTTTATGTTGGTATCATTTTATAAATGTCATTTTATTTTTTTCGGATGTGACAAGGTGACAGTATTATTGGTACTATTTTGGGGTACATATGATTTTTTTATTGCTCGATATTACACTTTTTTTTATTTGTTTATGGCATTCACCTGACAGGATAGATCATGTGTTATTTTTAATGAGCAGGTTGTTACAGATGAGACAATATCAAATATGTCTTTTTTTGTTTGTTTCCGTTAACATAATAAAGCATTTTTGCAAAAAAAAAATGTTTTTGTGTCTCCATTTTCTGAAAGCCATATTTTTTTCTGCTAAATGTCTTGTGTAGGGGCTCCTATTTTGTGGGAAGAGTTGATGTTTTTATTGGTACCATTTTTGGGTGCATATGATTATTTGATCATTCTATATTACACTTTTTGGAGCAAAGTGACAACGGTTTTTATTTTATTTTTTTGCAGCCTTCACCTGAGGTGGTAGGTCATATGATATTTTATAGAGCTGGTCATTATGGACGCAGAAATACCTAATATGTCTTTTATTTTATTTATTTCAGATTTACACAATAAAAATCATTTTTGAGAAAATTATGTTTTTGTGTCTTGATTTTGTGAAAGCCATATTTTTTATTTTTCTGTGGATCATCTTGTGTAGGGCTCGTTTTTTGCATGAAGAGTTGATGTTATTATTGGTACCATTTTTGGGTACAAAAGATTTTTTTTATCATTCAATATTACACTTTTTGGGGGCAAGGTGATCAAAAAGTTGTTTTGGCACAGTTTATATTTTTTTAATGGTGTTCACCTGAGGTTATAGGTCATGTGATATTTTTAGAGCAGCTCGTTATGGATGGGGCAATATCTAATATGTCTATCTTTATTGAATTTTTTTAAAGTTTTTTTTTTTTTATTAAAAATCACTTGATGAAGGGAAAGGGGCACTTTTTGTTTTACTGTAAACTTTTTTTCATAAAAAATGTTTTTATTTTTTTTTTTTTTTTATCCCAGTACAGAGACTTCAGCATTTCAGGGTCTAATCCCTGTTTCAATGTAGTACAATACATGCTGTCAGCAATACACTGACAGTGTGCCTATCTCACAGGCTTTCGTACATAAAAGACCCTGAGGACTTTACAAGGCCAGGGGTTGCCATGGCAGCCATCGGCCCCCTGTCATCGCATCGTAAGGTGCCGATGGAGAGGCAGAGGGAGCCCTCTCCTTCTGCGATTCTTTTATATGCTGCGGTCAGTGTTGATTGCGGTATGTAAGGGGTTAATCCACTGGCACTGACGTTTACAGCGATTCCGGTGGATATAGCAGAGCCCCTAGTCTCCCACCTCCTTCACAAGTGGCACATAACACAGTAGACTTGCTGCACTATATACATACATTCAATGTACAGCACCTCATCCAGCCTTTGTTCATATAAAGAACTTGATAGATTATTAAAAAACTGCCCAGTTTATTATTATAGACACAATCAGAGCTGAGGTGACTTCTGTGTATAGAGGAAAGCTACCAGTGTCCTCTTCTCCCCAGCTTATTATTATAGACACGATCAGAGCTGAGATGACTTCTAGGTATAGAGGAAAGCTACCAGTGTCCTCTTCTCCCCAGTTTATTATTATAGACACAATCAGAGCTGAGATGACTTCTAGTTATATAGGAAAGCTACCAGTGTCCTCTTCTCCCCAGTTTATTATTATAGACACGATCAGAGCTGAGATGACTTCTAGGTATAGAGGAAAGCTACCAGTGTCCTCTTCTCCCCAGTTTATTATTATAGACACGATCAGAGCTGAGATGACTTCTAGTTATATAGGAAAGCTACCAGTGTCCTCTTCTCCCCAGTTTATTATTATAGACACGATCAGAGCTGAGATGACTTCTAGGTATAGAGGAAAGCTACCAGTGTCCTCTTCTCCCTAGTTAATTATTATAGACACGATCAGAGCTGAGATGACTTCTAGGTATATAGGAAAGCTACCAGTGTCCTCTTCTTAGTTTATTATTATAGACACGATCAGAGCTGAGATGACTTCTAGGTATAGAGGAAAGCTAGCCAGTGTCCTCTTCTCCCCAGTTTATTATTATACTGTAGACATGACTTCTGGGTATAGAGGAAAGCTAGCCAGTGTCCTCTTCTCCCCAGTTTATTATTATAGACACGATCACAGCTGAGATGACATCTAGGTATAGAGGAAAGCTACCAGTGTCCTCTTCTCCCTAGTTTATTATTATAGACAGGATAAGAGCTGAAATGTCTTCTAGGTATAGAGGAAAGCTACCAGTGTCCTCTTCTCCCCAGTTTATTATTATAGACACGATCAGAGCTGAGATTACTTCTAGGTATAGATTAAAACTACCAGTGTCGTCTTCTCCCCAGTTTATTATTATACACACCATCAGAGCTGAGATGTCTTCTAGGTATAGAGGAAAGCTACCAGTGTCCTCTTCTCCTCAGTTTATTATTATAGACATGATCAGAGCTTAGATTACTTCTAGGTATAGAGGAAAGCTACCAGTGTCCTCTTCTCCCCAGTTTATTATTATAGACACGGTAAGAGCTGAGATTACTTCTAGGTATAGAGGAAAGCTACCAGTGTCCTATCTTCTTTGGAATCTACCTCTTCAAAGTTGCTGCAGGGACCCCATATTCAACCATCTGATGGGTCTACCCCCCCCTCCCCCAAGCTATGTGAGTAGGTAATATTTGTATGTATCCATACGGTGGGCCCCCAAAATAAATTTTACTCGTTGGGCCCTAGGCCTCCCAGTCCAACACCGCTAGTACATCATGTGTCGCCAAGGGGTTAACACAAGCAATAACATCCCTATATAGGGAAAATGTGATATCACAGCACAGAAATAATGCAACAAGTGTTTTAAAAGATGTGAGACAATGTGCACAGTAGAGCGACAAGTAGCCATGGGGCTCAATTGCAAAACGTGACATGAAACTTTATTCCGTTTTCCTTACTTCCGCTTCCATCATCCACAGTCATCACTAACTAGACCTTACTTCTGTGTAACGATGCACCAACTTAGTTGTCTTCTGCTTCCCTCCTATGCTCCATTTCTACCACTGTACCTCTAGCAGAGGATTTATCAAAACTGGTGTGAAGTAGAACTGGATTAGTTGCCCATAGCAACCAATCAGATTCCACCTTTTGTTTTTCAGAGCTCCTTTGGAAAATGAAATGTGGAATTTGATTGGTTGCTGTGGCAACTAAGCTAGTTTTCCTTTACATCAGTTTTGATCAATTTCCCCCGTGTCTTTTTTTTGGTTGACTGAGCCCTGGAAATGTCTGGAACTGTTGCTACAGAGACAAAAGAGATGTAACTTGTGAAGTGAATATATTTTATTCATATGATCATCATCAATATATTGTTACTTTATTTCAAGCTGCCATAGTTAATTCCTTGAAAAGCTTAATTATTTGATTAATACAAGTGGAGCATTTCTTTAATAGTCTGGATTTATACCACTATCTCCAGTTCACATGTACAGACTTACAACATTCCCTTATCTTAGAAGCCATAATATATTCCTGAAGTGACATTTCACATATGTTCTTTTTCCCATCCTACGTATATCATCTAAACAAACAGCTTGATTTTTGCTGGCTGGATTCCACTAAATAGGTTTCAAGAACTTTAACATTAACAATGTACTTCGTCAACTGACATATTCATTAGAAATGTTTAGAAATAGTATCTGGCATAAAAATGTCAGGACGTGGAAAAATATTAACATCTTATCCTTCTGCATTACAGAAAAAACAGTGCCAGATGGGGCGCACTTTAATTGATTTAATGAAACAGACAATCTGTTGGGTTCTGCTTAATCTTTACTCAGTACTGAGTCACAATTACATTTTTGATGATGAAGACTCTAGTAATGTACAAATTGGTCACCATCCTGTTTAACCAGTTAATAACCACCCTCCTTAACTACTGTATATGTCACGTTGTTCTAAACTGAGCTGTGTCCAAGACAGTAGTACAGTCATGGCCAAAAGTTTTGAGAATGATACAAATATTAATTTTTACAAAGTCTACTGCTTCAGTTTTTATAATGGCAATTTGCATATACTCCAGAATGTTATAAAGAGTGATCAGCTTAACAGCAATTACTTGCAAAGTCAATATTTGCCTAGAAAATGAACTTTATCCCCCAAAACACATTTCAACATCATTGCATCCCTGCCTTAAAAGGACCAGCTAACATCGTTTCAGTGATTGCTCCATTAACACAGGTGTGGGTGTTGATGAGGACAGGGCTGGAGATCAATCTGTCATGATTAAGTAAAAATGACACCACTGGACACTTTAAAAGGAGGCTGGTGCTTGGCATCATTGTTTCTCTTCTGTTAACCATGGTTATCTCTAAAGAAACACGTGCAGTCATCATTGCACTGCACAAAAATGGCCTAACAGGGAAGAGTATCGCAGCTAGAAAGATTGCACCTCAGTCAACAATCTATCGCATCATCAAGAACTTCAAGGAGAGAGGTTCCATTGTTGCCAAAAAGGCTCCAGGGCGCCCAAGAAAGACCAGCAAGCGCCAGGACCGTCTCTTAAAAGTGTTTCAGCTGCGGGATCGGGCTACCAGCAGTGCAGAGCGTGCTCAGGAATGGCAGCAGGCAGGTGTGAGTGCATCTGCACGCACTGTGAGGCGGAGACTCTTGGAGCAAGGCCTGGTCTCAAGGAGGGCAGCAAAGAAGCCACTTCTCTCCAGAAAAAAACATCAGGCACAGACTGATATTCTGCAAAAGGTACAGGGAGTGGACTGCTTAGGACTGGGGTAAAGTCATTTTCTCTGATGAATCCCCTTTTCGATTGTTTGGGACATCTGGAAAACAGCTTATTCGGAGAAGACGAGGTGAGCGCTACCACCAGTCTTGTCTCATGCCAACTGTAAAGCATCCTGAAACCATTCATGTGTGGGGTTGCTTCTCAGCCAAGGGAATCGGCTCTCTCACAGTCTTGCCTAAAAAACACAGCCATGAATAAAGAATGGTACCAGAATGTCCTCCGAGAGCAACTTCTCCCAACCGTCCAAGAGCAGTTTGGCGATCAACAATGCCTTTTCCAGCATGATGGAGCACCTTGCCATAAAGCAAAGGTGATAACTAAATGGCTCAGGGAACAAAACATAGAGATTTTGGGTCCATGGCCTGGAAACTCCCCAGATCTTAATCCCATTGAGAACTTGTGGTCAATCATCAAGAGACGGGTGGACAAACAAAAACCTACAAATTCTGACAAAATGCAAGCATTGATTATGCAAGAATGGACTGCTATCAGTCAGGATTTGGTCCAGAAGTTGATTGAGAGCATGCCAAGGAGAATTGCAGAGGTCCTGAAGAAGAAGGGTCAACACTGCAAATATTGACTTGCTGCATTAACTCATTCTAACTGTCAATATAAGCTTTTGTTACTCATAATATGATTGCAATTATATTTCTGTATGTGATAAAAACATCTGACAAACACACATAAAAACCAGAGGGCAGCAGATCATGTGAAAATATAATATTTGTGTCATTCTCAAAACTTTTGGCCATGACTGTGCATTTAAGCACCTAGAACTCTCTAGCTTGAAAAGCTTTAAAATTGTTTCTGTCTGTACGGTCATGAAAAATTAGCCTGCATGTTCTCTGCAATTAGAGCTGATGATTCTTTGCTTTGGTTATGAATAGAGATGAACGAACCCGACCTGCAATGCAAAATAATGCAAAAGAATATGGCCATTTAGGGGTAAAACAACAACAACAACAACTCACCTCATCCACTGGATTGCGCTGCCGCAGTGTATAATATCTTCTTAGACACTGCGATGATGTCACCGTGCTCATCATGTGGTGAGTGCGGTGACGCCATCGCAAGTCCTTCTACAGTATCTTTATTCAGCAGAACCTGTCAAAGGACCTGCAATGACGTCACCACACTCAACATGTGGTGAGCACGGTGATGTCATCGCAGGTCCTTTGGCAGGTCCAGCCGAAAGAAGATAGAAGACACTGCGGGAGCGCGATCTAGTGGATGAGGTGAGTTGGTTTTGTTTTTTTTACCCCTAGATGGCCATATTCTTTTGCATTCTGTCTCAAGAATGCTATTATTTTCCCGCTATAACCATGTTATAATGGAAAATAATAAAGTGTTCGGGTCCCCATTGACTTCAATGGGGTTTGGGTTCGGGATCAAGTTCAGGTCCCGAACTTCCACGGGTTTGCTCATCCCTAGTTATGAATTGTAGCCTGCAGTCTGCTGCAGTGATCATGGGAGGAGTTCTTCCTACATTGCACATATTACTGTGCCCACCTGTTCCACTGCTCTATTCCCTCAGCAGTATGCTTCCCCCGCACCACCTGTAATGCTGCATCGTCCGCTCCATGCAGACTGTGGTCTACGTCTTGTCTGCTTCTGACTCTCTCTCTCTATCTCTCTCTGATGTTTAAAAGGCCTGTACACACACTTAAATCTTACACATCCTAACTCTGGCCACCCTGGGTTATGTAAGACCTGTGGGAAAATGTATGAGCAATAAATTATATTTCCCTAGTTTCCTGTAATGGTATACTACTTGTTTCACTCACTATCCTTTGTACTGACTTCTGCCTTACTCTGGATTTCACCCTCCTCTGCCTGCTCTGACCTCAGACTGATTTTAGATTGCACAAATTCTGCCTGCCTTGACCTTGACTTGTCCCTTACTAGGTTCTGAACTCAGACTACTCTAAGAGGCAGCGGCCTAGTAGTTCGCCTACAGCAGAGTCCAAATCCCTGTATAGGGGTTATAGGGTGGATACCAGAGGGGCAACTTATATAATAACCCTAGGAGTAGTGCCCAAGTCAAATCTGTTCAGAAGAAATAGCGTATTCATATCTGCTTCGGAACATCACATCACATCACATATTTATCGCCCTGCGAGCAGCAGACATCCTCCAGTGTGATGCCAGATAAAATTAGAGTAACTGTAAGTTAAAGGCTACATACATCTTCAGAGGCAATTTTTTTATTACTGCATTTTATACATTTTTCAATTGGTCTTTATTAAAAAAAAATATTCTGTCACAAAGGGTTAACTGCTTTTCTAGCTGTGTGAATGGTACTTTCGCTTTCACTTTCTGCCTGTCATCTAATAACCCTCATCTCTAGTTTACTAAGAGGTCATAAACACTTATTTAAGCCACATTCTTATCAGTAAGATAAGAACTGAGCTATAAGGAGTGTTTATAATGTCAGACAGCAGAGATAAGGAGCCTTTCAACTCCCCAACTGACGAAAAAGAGAAAATCCACAGGCTGCTACTACAGCATCTCAGCTCTGTACAGAAAAAAGGATTCCATACTTGTAATACAGATCAAATTAAAAAATGATTTTTAGCTCAAAATGAGTTCAATGCACTAAGTAATAATAATAATAATAAAAAAACAATTGCTATGTACAATTGTACATAGCCCTTTAATAGTATGTAACCACACTGAATCAGCTACATTAATTTGCCTGCTCTCAATTACAGTCTCCAGAATGGAGTGCACTTTTTTTTTTTTTGCCCAGATAGTGGAACATATCAGAATGTGTGCCAGATGAGGAAGGACAAATTGATAGGTAGCCATAGGTAGATTTATACAGACTACTATGGCAGATTTGTCTGGTTTTATTATGACAGTATTATTTGAACGATGGATAGTGGTATCACTTCAGGATTAAATAGGCCATGATGCTTGTTGGGAAAAGGGAGGTCCAAGCTGAACGTTTTGCACCAGAGCCCAGGAGCATTTAGCTACTCCTCTGGTTTATTGACAGATTCTTAGGAATCCCCTATGAAACATGCAGCACAACATATTTCAAAGGCACCTGCAGGAAATGGGAGCAATGCCAATAATAACATGGGTAGCACCATGGATCAGGATCGGCTCAACCAATGTTTTAAAAAAGGCAGTTAGTGGTAGTGTTCAGGCTCAGACTGACACACAGGGGAACAGGTGAACAGGTGGGCCACAGAGCAAGGTGGGCTCCTAGTCTCCCACCCCCTGCACAAGTGAGACAGTAGACTGACTGCACTAAATACAGATAGGCCGTTTATTATTATAGATGCATCAAGTGCCTGAAATGACTTCTAGGCACAGAGGCATACCTGCCAGTATCTTCTTTCTCCATGATTCATCTTGAGTATGTTGCTGTTGCCGTGTGAACAGGTAGTATTTGCATGTAGCTGCCCCCATATATTGGCCCCAAGAATGAATTTTATTGGTGGGCCCTATGTCCCCCAGTCTGACACTGGTATAGGATATTATTTCAATAAAATTTAATGTAATTAGATATACAGTAATTGGTAATCACAGTAAAAAAACAACAACACTGCATGTACTGTATGAAGAAATTTGACATAAAATAAGATACAAATCAAAATCAAATAAAAAATCTAAAAAAAAAATGTAATTTTGGTCCTTATATGTAGCTTACTTGGTGGGAGTCCTGCCCTATATTATCTACTAGTAAAAAAAAAAAAAAAAATATATAGTGAATAATTACATGCCCAACAATGTCTACAAAATATCCACTATTGGACAATTGTTGTACTCCAAGCACCAAATATACCACCAGATGGCGCTGTTAAGTAATTCATATATATTGATCCGTGTATCCTTAAATCAATGTTTAGTGGGTATTCACGTTATCAATACTGGTGGTAAAGAGTACATAAAAATAACCTAAAGTTAATTTGTGTATTGTATATACATGTATAATTGCAGCATCCCCTCTGATGTCCGGTATTACAATAGCAGAACGTTTGCCAGCTGTAGTATAGCAGTATATAAGATTATTAGTGGTGTTTTAAATACAATAATCGTAGTGGAAATATTGTGGAGAAAATGAGTCATCTAATTATGCCTATAGTTTTTATTAGTAGCTACTTGAGCTACTTTCCCACTAGTGTTTACATTTTCCGGTATTGAGATCCGTTTTGTCCCCATTCATTGTCAAAGGGGAGAAAACGTAACTGAACAGAACAGAATGCTCCAAAATGCTGCGGTTTGCTTTCCATCCTGGGATGTGGAGCAAAACTGTCAATAGGGGTCAATGGGGGATTGATCCGTTTTCTCTGACACAACAGAAAACGGATCCATCCCCCATTGACTTTCAATGGAGTTAATGGCAGATCCATCTTAGCAATGTTAAAGATAATACAACCAGATACGTTCAGAATGGATGCAGATGGTTGTATTATCAGTAACGGAAGCGTTTTTGCTGAACCCTGCCGGATTCAGCAAAAACGCTAGTGTGAAAGTAGCCTTAGACAAGGGCCCTACTAAGTAAGCTATATGTAAGGATGTTTGCATGTTTTTTTAGATTTTTTTATTTTATTTTATGTGAAATTTCCCACTACGTGCAGTGTTATATTTTTACTGTGATAACTAATTACATATTTAACTACATTACATTTTATTGAAATCATATCCTATACTACCACTGAGTTAATTTGGTCTCTCTGTTCAAAAAATTAAAATTAACAGTAGTCATCCATGGTTGCAGGATCCCAGTGACTATGGAAGCAGTACTCCATGGTAAGAATGTCCTGGTGATAGTATTCACCCTGTTCATCAATTACAGTTAGAGATGAGCAAATCATTCAAAAAATTTTCGACGAATAGATTCGTTGTATTTGCGTACAAAATATACGTTATTATGTGCTATTAGCGAACATTCGCGCACTAATAATGAACGTACATTTAAAAAATGTAGGCAACTTCTTAGAAGTGTACGCATGAGAGTACAAATAGCGTACGAATCCTCAGCATACTATTGTCTACGCAATTACGTAATACGCAGGCACGCACAACGAGAGGCCGCGTGTGCACTCCTCAGAGGCAGAGCGAATATTCGAAAATGGCATTCAGGCAATCCTCATCATTTAGCTGTGCTGCACTACTGAAATACATAGGCCGGCTGATGGACCGGCAGGATTACTATGGCACACACCGCCACTCGAACCAGCATAAAAAGGAGGTGATCCAGCAGGTGATCCGAGGCTTGCGCCATTGTTTCGACACCTTGCAGACCCTGGGCCAGATCCAGCGTAAATGGTCAGATCTGAAATCGCCCTCAGAGGCAGTATGTATATTTGAGGTAGAACAAGTGAATATGAGGACACATTGCGGTACCTGTAAAGAAATACATACAATGGGCAACATACTTGAAAACGTTGCTGAAAGGTAAAAACATTAGTGCAAACAATCCAGTGCAAACAATATAGTGCAAATACATTATAGGTATGTAAACATTTTAAATATCACCTACATAGTATGCTCATGGACACGTTTAACCCTTTCACGACCGGAGCTTTTTTCGGTTCTGCATTTTCGTTTTGTGCTCCCTGCCTTCAAACAGCCATAACTCTTTTATTTTTCTGTTCACATAGCTGTATGAGGGCTTGTTGTTTGCGGGACAAGTTGTACTTTCCAACGCCACCATTTAATATTGCATACGGTGTAGTGGGAAGCGGGAAAAAAATTCCAAACCGGGTGAAATTGCAAAGAAAACGCTATTCCGCTACAGTTCTACGGGTTTCTTATTTACAGCATTCGATGTGCATTAAAACTGATCCATTACTTTCATTCTACTGGTCAGTACGAATCCGGCAATACCTAATATGTATAGTTTTTCCTGCGTTTAGATGGTGATAAAATAATTAGAAAGTTGCCCTTTTTTTTTTTTTTTTTCCTTGTCATATATTGACCCCTATAACTTTTTGGTATTTATGTGTACAGAGCTGTATGGGGGCTCATTTTTTGCGGGGCGGTCTGAAGTTTTTATTGATACCATTCTGGGTGTGTATGACTTTTTGATCACTTTTTATTTAATTTTTTTAGAAAAAAAAGGGACAAAAAACTGCGAATCGCCATTTGGACGCTTTTTTCCGCCACACAATTCGCCGTATTGAAATTTTTTTTTTATATTTTAAAAGTACGGGCGTTTTCGGTCACGGTGATACCCATGATGTCTATATTTATTGTTATTTAGGTATTTATTTTTACTTATACGGAAAGGGGGGTGATTTGAACTTTTATATCTTTTTTATTTTTATATATTTTTTAACATTTTTTTTAATTTTTCTGTGATTATTTTAAAGCTCAAATATCATCTGATCTATTGTGTTTTGTTTTTTTCTTTATGAGCAATCATGGATTTACTAGATGCAGTTAAAACCATGAATTGCTCATTTCTTATCCTGGCCTGCCATCTAGTGGCCAGAATAAGAATTGCAGTTTGAAAACTGTAATCCTCACCAGCGAGGATTACAGTTTTCATATGGTGTACAGACACCCCGATTGGCCAATCGGGGCGTCTGTACACCACCCGGAAGCGTGGGCTTCCGGGTTCAGACGCATCCTGATGCCGTGATCACGTGTGATCACGGCATCAGAAGGCCCTGGAAGTCTCCGCAGACGGAGGTAAGATGCGGCAAGTCTCTGCTGTTAGAAACAGCAGAGACTTGACGGCCATGACGCCCGCCGCACCCGCGAGCGGGCGTCATGTCCCCGCACCGCCGCGCGCCGTACATGTACGGCGGCGGTCGGGAAGGGGTTAAGTCTCTCTTCTTCTGACGCTTGTCATACAACTGGAACAGAGTCCCAAACTCAGTTGCAATTTGTAATCCAAATAGATAAAATTGCAATCCAAATGGGTAAAAAACATAGCAGCAAAGGTTCCTTAAAAAAAACATCTTTCAAGGGGCTCCCTAATAACCTAAAAAGGGGGAAAAAAGGGATGAGGCGCACGTCTGCGCAACTTGATTAAAACTTTTTTTTTGGATGGGGGGAGTCCTGACAATTCATGTCCATCTGGGTGAGGAAGAACACAGGGCAACAAAAATAAAAACACACGCCAACTAGTGCTCACTCTTCAAGTTAAAGGGTTTCTGTCACCAGAAATGACCCTATTAAACCAAGTGTCATTTGCAATGAGCAAATGACACTTGATGCCAGTAATGTTACTATTATAGTCCTCAGTAACGCCGTTTTGCTAAAAATTACGATTTTATAATATGCTAATGACCTCCCCTAGGTGCAGTAGGCGTGAACCTGCACCTAGGAGAGGCCGTAATTATGCCTCTTACCACGCCCCCGGTCGCGCTGATTGACAGGGCCGGGCAGCCAGCTCTTTCGGCTCCCGGCCCTGTACGATCCGAAATCCCGCGCCTGCGCAGTAATGAAGCCGGGACCCGGGCGGGCGCCGGCTCTCAACGCACGCTGATCCCGCGCCTGCGCATTGCGATCAGCGCGCGTTGAGAGCCGGCGCCCGCCCGGGTCCCGGCTTCATTACTGCGCAGGCGCGGGATTTCGGATCGTACAGGGCCGGGAGCCGAAAGAGCTGGCTGCCCGGCCCTGTCAATCAGCGCGACCGGGGGGCGTGGTAAGAGGCATAATTACGGCCTCTCCTAGGTGCAGGTTCACGCCTACTGCACCTAGGGGAGGTCATTAGCATATTATAAATCGTAATTTTTAGCAAAACGGCGTTACTGAGGACTATAATAGTAACATTACTGGCATCAAGTGTCATTTGCTCATTGCAAATGACACTTGGTTTAATAGGGTCATTTCTGGTGACAGAACCTTTAAGTCCACGTTGTGGCTCCCATAAAAGCTGCAGGATCCTTAGCAGGTCCTCTTCACTGCTGCTGGAGCTAAAAGACATTAGAGGGCGCTCCTGCCTCATGAAAGCAACACTGGCTGCGGCAGCAGACCCCCACAGACCTCTCAGGGATGGTCTTGGTAGTGACCGGGTGGTCACACTGGCAAGGGCCGTGGCAACTTGGGCCTTGCCCATTACCTTGTAGTGGCCAGATCCTCCCGCTGGCATACAAGGTGACTGAATCTCCAGCTGTAAGGGCTCTGATAACGGTCTTCTGCGAGCGGCGGACTGTGCCAACTTTTTGTATTCCCAGAGGGTCAAGGCGTTCCGGGTGACAGCCTCGGGGACCATTGAATTTTGCTGAAGGGAGTAGTCCTTCCACGGCGGAGTGGGAACTCCTGCCGCCTCCGCCGTGTCAGCCAGCGGAGTGAACACCTCAGCGAGCACCTCAACCGACTTCTTAGGCTGCCGGACATATTGAGAGACGTAGATCTCCTCCGGTTCCTTCTCCTTATAGGGGTCGGTGCCCCACACCATGCCTCCCCAGTCAGGGCCTCGCTGTGTCGCCATATTAATTGCCTGAGTTGCCTCGTCTTCCTCGCGCACTAGGGAAGGGGGCGGATCTACCAGGGAGGAGTCTGCGTCGCTAATGAACTGAATTCGTACACAACAGCGTATAGAGTAACTTATATGTAGCAATAGCGTATAATTTACAGGACAAACTATGTAGCGAATGCGTACAAAACCGAAGCGAATCTCCTAATATTCGGATTCGCTTCGCAACTAAGAATTCCCAAGATTCGATACGAATCAACGAATCGATGAATGGATTCGCTCATCTCTAATTACAGTCATCAAGGTTTTTGTGATTCTTAGTGACATTCTTCCACCTCAAATTCTTGTGGCGGTGTCCAGCAGATCTTCACTCTGTAAACATATTGTCTTTTTTTATTTCTCCTCTTAACCCATGAACCTGTTTAGACATCCAATGCAGCTAGTTAATGGTCATTCAACTTGGCATGAAAGTTGAGTACCTAAGGCACCTTTCCCTATGGGAGTTTAACTGAGCAATAGGTTCTAGTCCACTAGTGTCCTGCAAAGGTGTGCTGATTGTTTGTTTGCCCATGTACTGACTTGTGCCTTTTTCCCAGATTTGACCCTTCGCTGCCTGACCCAACCTCTGCTTGATTTCCATACTGACCATGAGCTGCAGCTACTCTGCATGCTTGACCTCCGCTTGTCCCTGACTACGGTTTTACCTAGTGACATAGTTAATACGGTTGAAAAAGGACATAAATTCCTAAAGTTCGACCAAGGAATAGGTAGGGACGTGAATGAGACTCATATTTCTACGCATTTTCATAAGCATTAATGTTGTTTACTTTTAAGAATTCATCTAAACCCTTTTTAAAACTTTCCACTGTTCCTGTTGTGACCGCATCCTGAGGAAGTCTATTCCACAGATTCACAGTTTTTACAGTAAAGAAGCTTTGACACTTTTGGAGACTGAACTTTTTTTTCTTCTGTCGGAGGCAGTGCCCCCTTGTCTTTTAAGGGGATTTTACATGGAACTGTTTTTCACCGTATTTTTAGTATAGCCCATTTATATATTTGTATAGGTAAATCATGTCCCCCTTAGATGTCTCTTCTCAAGACTAAATAAATGTAATTCTTTTAATCTTTCTTCATAACTAAGACCCCCCCATGCCCCTTATCTCTTTAGTCGCTCTACTTTGTACTTTTTCCAGTTCCAAAGCATCCTTTCTATGGACTGGTGCCCATAACTGAACTGAATATTCCAGATGAGGCCGTACCAACACATTGTAAAGTGGTAATATAACATCCCTGTCCTGCGAGTGCATGCCTCACTTAATTTTTGACTTCGTTTTATCTGACCTCTTGGCGCTCCATGCCAGTCTTTCCTGATCTACATGGGTCAGCTATCAACTAAACAGAGACTACTCCAGGAGGTAGCAGCCTGGTGGTTCCCCAGCAGTGAAGTCCAGATACTTGTTTAGAGTTTAAGGGTAAATACCAGGAGACTGCAAGATAATGACCTTAGGTTTAGCTACAAGTCAAATCTGTTCAGTTGACAAAGAGGTTCAACACCCAATACCGAATAGATCACTTGCATGCCTGTATTATAGAGCACTTTCATTCTCAAAGGCAGTCTACTGCATCCTGCCCGAGGCATAGTCGCCATGACATACTGTTGGCACTGAAGATTAACTACCTGTGCTGTGTGACTTATTAGTTCATCACTGAGTGCGAAGGGGTTTTAAATAAAGAATTCACAGTGATGTTATGGCTTCTAGTATGACAGGAAGAATACAAAGGTATTCTCCTCTAGAGCAATTTAAAGTCTATACACAGAGATGGAAAGTCACACCCTATCTGTTTGCTTGACCATGCTTCTTTTTCAGATAAAGTTGTCTATTTTGGGGGGTTGGGAGTTTTGACAGTAGGAAAGAAATCAGGATAACAGGCATGCTTTAAATATCTGGAACAATGTAAATGCATGTGCCTTACTTCAAGGAACATTTCCTATTCTGTGGCATATTGCAAGACTGTGGAGCATGCAGGGGTTTATGATCATATAATTAATGCAATATCTTACTATAAGTCTTACTATAAGATTATTTTCTGGATAGGATATTTACAGTAAATATTGAAAGCATAGAGCTACTTTCCTTTTACATATGAGCTACTTATACCTTAATAATACCAGTAATTATTTTCTTCCATTACATTTATTGAGATCTCATTTCCCATTTTACTAAAGTATAGTAAAATGAACTTTTTGAAGAAATAAATTAGGCCTGTTAAAGTTATGGATTCTATTCCATTGAATATTTTAATTGAAAAGGTAATCGCTTTAGCAGTACAATTTTAAATTTGCTTTATATCTTCTTTATGAGTTAATGATATAAAATTATGAAATATCAGGTTTTAGGTTCTGAAAACTGGCAAATGCTGTAGGTGTTAGGGCTCGCATATCAAACACAAATTAGGCATATACTGTAGGATCCATTAAAATGTACAGGGTGGGCCATTTATATGGATACACCTAAATAAAATGGGAATGGTTGGTGATATTAATTTCCTGTTTGTGGCACATTAGTATATAGGAGGGGGAAAACTTTTCAAGATGGGTGGTGACCATGGCGGACATTTTGAAGTCGGCCATTTTGGGATGTTCGACTGATGCCACTCTCCAGTGACATGCGGCGAGTGCTACGCTGTGGGCTCTTGCTGAATGAAGCTAGGACAGCCACTGATGTTTCTTCATTAGCGACAGTTTTCATGCGTCCACATTTTGGCAAATCCAACACTGAACCAGTTTCACAAAACTTGGCAAGCAGTTTGCTAACTGTAGCATGGGAGATGGGTGGTCTCATAGGGTGTCTTGCATTGAAATCTGCTGCAATGACCCAGGTACTGCGTTCACCAGACATCAACACAATTTCTATCCGCTCCTCACGTGTTAACCTCTGCGACATGTCAATGGCTTTAAACAAAGAAAAGCTTGTAACTCATGAAAGAATAAAGTAATGTTAAAACCAAGCACACCATTGTTTTCTTGTGACATTCTCAATAAGTTTAATGTGTCACATGACCCTCTTCCCATTGAAAAAACTATAGTTGGATCCAAAATGGCCGACTTCAAAATGGCCGCCATAGTCACCACCCATCTTGAAAAGTTTTCCCCCTCCCATATACTAATGTGCCACAAACAGGAAATTAATATCACCAACCATTCCCATTTTATTTAGGTGTATCCATATAAATGGCCCACCCTGTACTTTATATTATCTGTATGTATCCCATTTTGTACAGAGGACTACAGATTGTGCTTTTTCCTCATGCGTTCAAATCCATGAAAAAAAATTGTGGCATGTCCCCGAATACACTGTAGAAGCTTATAGGATAATATGGTGTCATTGTGTACTGCTGCACAGGCTCTGTGCATTCAGTAGAGATTTATAAATGAAGGACCTATATAGCATATCCACCGTCAAACCTATCAGCCAAAAAGCTTAACATATCACCTTCTTACAATGAGTTTTTTCTGCTTACATGTATGGAATCATTTTCTGTGCAAGTCATTGGGAGATGTAGGACGTTCTCATTGATAGTGTTCCTATAACTTGCCATTTGTATATAATTTTCCACAATAGTATAACATTTCTTATTTAAAGGGGTTGGCCACTTTCTGGCTACTGTTGTGTTTGTGAAATGATTATATGACACTTAGGGCTCATTCAGATGGCCGTATGATGTCCGCAAAAAAACGGATAGCATTCCGTTTTTTTGCGGACCCATAGACTTCAATGGGGCCATGTCCTGATTTTCACTGACAAGTATAGGACATGTTTCATTTGTTTTGCAGAGCCGTGGAATGGAAAAAAGGGCCCATAGAAGTGAATGGGTCAGTATGTAATCTGCAAAAAAACGGATCCGCATTTTTGCGGACAACATACGACCGTCTGAATGAGCCCTTACTAATATAGCCTTTGTTGATATTCTGCACTATTTTCTATATTTCATAAGGTATTCTTTCTTGTTTACAGAGTCTTTTGTGCTGTCCACAAAGAGATCCTGTCCATAAGATGGCTGCTGATGGAGGCTCATGTGACCAGGGAAATCAACTCCATGTGATGTCTCCTCCATTCAAATACACTGCACCCATCATCTGTACTTGTTCTGTTAGAAGTTTAGTGTAGGTGCAATGTGTTTGAACAGAAAATACATCACATGGAGGTGATTTGCCTGGTCACATGACCCCCATCTGCGGCCATCTTATGGACAGGATCTCTTTGTGGACAGCACAAAAGACTCTGTAAACAAGAAAGATCACCTTTCTGAAATATTGAAAATGGTGCAGAATATCAACAAAGGCTATATTTGTAAGTGTCATCTAATCATTTCACAAACACATTGGTCAACAGTAGCCAGAAAGTGGCTAACACCTTTAAATAAGAAAAAACTTGAAGGGGTTGGCCACTTTCTGGCTACTGTTGACCAATGTGTTTGTGAAATGATTATATGACACTTACTAATATAGCCTTTGTTGATATTCTGCACCATTTTCAATATTTCATAAGGTATTCTTTCTTGTTTATAGAGTCTTTTGTGCTGTCCACAAAGAGATCCTGTCCATAAGATGGCCGCTGATGAGGGTCATGTGACCAGGCAAATCACCTCCATGTGATGTATTTTCTGTTCAAACACATTGCACCTACACTAAACTCCTAACAGAACAAGTACAGATGATGGGTGCAGTGTATTTGAATGGAGGAGATATCACATGGAGTTGATTTCCCTGGTCACATGAGCCTCCATCAGTAGCCATCTTATGGACAAGACCTCTCTGTGGACAGCAGAAAAGGCTTTGTAAACAAGGGGCCATACCTTATGAAATATAGAAAATAGTGCAGAATTTCAACAAAGACTATATTAGTAAGTTGCATATAATCATCTCACAAACACATTGGTCAACAGTAACTAGAAAGTGGCCAACCCCTTTAACTCTCTACATTTTTTTTACATATTTCTCATGATGGGGCTATAAACTATATCCTATAAAAATCATAGGCCCATGTAATGTAAAAATAAAAAAAGTTATGATTGTCAGATTTGAGATGGACAGAAACCAAAAAAAAATGTGATGGACCCTTAACCCATTATTGACCACCAATGTGCTATTTTAAAGGTTTTGGAACCCTTTGGAACCCATTGTTATTATTGACTTACAAGTATTTTGTGCTAATAAACATTTTTGTAATAGGTTATCATTCATTTTTGCTCCATATCTTCTGCAATTTCTCTATTATATTTACATTTTCAAAAAATCCAAACTTTATTTTATGATAAATAAAAAAGAAGATATAAAACCCAAAGACTTGTTCAAAATAGTGGCAATTTTTTGTATTTTCTATGGTTTAGCTCCATAATCCTTTCCTTCTTATGGCAAATACCAATGTCTTCTAGGCTAGGCTGCTGACTTTTTATGGCGCCCTAGTCTAACTGCTGCACTGGAAACCCATGAAGTGGACAGCAGGAGCACAGCTTTCTCATGGGAGTTGGGCTCCTACACCAACAGCCTGGATTGGAAGAAGTGCTGATCCAGGCTATTTTAACTCCCTAGATGCAGCAGTCAATAGCAACCGTGGCATATAAGTGGTTTTGAGGGAGGAGGCTCTCTCTCTTAGGTATTGGCACACCCTCAAACAAGATTGTGGGGTGCTGATGTCTGAGTATGGCAGCCGGGAGCCTAAAGAAGTTTCCCAGGCCTGCCTTCACTAATTACATAAACAGTGCATAAACAGTACAGCATATTATATAAGCGATCAGAAGGTCGCATGTTAAAGACTAATAAATTGCAAAAATAAAAGTTAAAGTTAAAAAATACACATTTTCCATTGGAAAAAGGCTTTTTATGGGAAAAAAAATGTCTTCATAGTGAATGTTGTAAAAAACAAAACAAACAAACAACATTAGGCATTTCTATAGTGCCGGTACATGGCCGATGTCCGTGTTTCGCTGATCCGCAATGACATGCGGACGTGTGAATGGACTTCTAAAGAGCCGTTTGGTTCAGAATTTTGCAGGTCAAGACAAAAGGCCATCCACAAGACATGGGCGCAGATTTACTATCCCTGAGAAAATTTCTCAAAACTTGCCAAATTGTGCCAGTTTTTGGTACTTTTTTTCATTTTAACTTTTTTTGTACTATTTCTGCCGTTTAGTTTTCAAGTAAAAAACTCTCAATAATTGTGGTGCAGGCACAGACCGAGAATAGCTCTATCTCAATAATGTTGATGCTGTCATGAATGGAAAGCATCGTGAGCATGTACAGCTCTCCATTCATGGTGAGGTCCTGTACTTGAGATGGTCGGACCTGCACCTACTGAAAATATATACAACATTTTCTATCGATGTGCCATAAATGTCCGGATGGGAATACCACTTTAATGCTATTTTCACACACTGACAATTTGTGTTAGGCATCTTCATCTTTATTATTGAGGATATTCTGCAGCTAAAACTCTGCTTGCTGCCATGGATTGGAATAAAGATCCACAGATTTAAAGCAATTCAAGAACATATGAATGAAGAGTACAATACACATTCACATACATTCTTAGTGGAGTTATTCTGTATTCTCTCTGGATTTAGGTGCAGATTCTGCTCCTGCCCAAAATTCTTCACAGAATTCACAATGTGTAAGCATAGCCGGAAAAAGAAAAAATCAGTAAAACTGTATTAACTGATAAATATTTTTTAGTACACAGCAATAGTTTGACTAAGAAAATTAAATGGCATAGTGATATTCCATGAAGTGCACAGTAAAAAGGCTTGGGATAATTAATTTAAAAGGCACGCTATTAATCTCAATTAGGGTACATCTCATTAAGAAGCATTGACCGCATAACATTTCGAGATTAAGGGCTTACATCTTTTCATTGTTGCCTTCCTGAACATAATTACTGATATCCAAACACTAATTAAAACCACTTTATTTGTCATTAAACATTTCAGATGTCAGATGTGCTTTACAAAGTCCTGTTACTAGAGAGCACTGGTTAGGGACACAGTCATAAGCTTCCAAGTAAGCTAAAAAATCTTGTGGAGGCCTCTAAGAATTGAGACCATGTTCAGGATGTATGACAATTCTTCAGATTCATAACCTGCAGTTTTATATTTTTGATGAAAACGTTTCATATCTACTTTTTATAGGGATTACTGTTTGGCAGACTTTGCAAACAAGAAATCTCAAAGCACTGAATGTCTCCCCCAAAACCACAGTGTCATCTATGGATTTGACCAAATTAGTTTTTCAGAAATGGCCATACTTTGAAGGTGCCCTATTTCTATAGGTTTTTTTATCCTTGTGTGATGTATAGTGATGAGCGAAGTTAGCTTTGAATTCTATATCCGAAGTCGCTTCGTTCAAAACTTCAGATTAATACTGTACGGAGATCCGGCTCCGTACAGTATTTGAATGTTTGGGCTTCGATAAGCTGAAGTAAATTATTTGTGAAGTTGAACGTGACTTAGGTAGTTGAGTTTTAAAGTGACAATCCACCTTAAAACTTGAAACCAAACTCTGCTTCAGTTTCGTGGTACATTTATGGCATGTCCTGAGGATAAGGCATAAATGCCTGTGAAGACAATACTCCTTAAAAGTCTGTCACCACTATATAACCATATACAGCGCTTACATGCCTCTGTAGCACACCTACAGAACCGAAGCAGAGTTTGGCTTCAAGTTTTAAAATGGTTTTCAACTTTAAAAATCAACTATCAAAGTTGTTCAACGAAGTCACACGCGACTTTGCGAATAACTTACTTCGGCTCATCAGAGCCCGTACATTTTAATACAGTATGGAGACGGATCTCCATACAGCATTAATCTGGAGTTTTGAAGGAAGCAACTTTGGATGTAGCATCTGAAGTTCGCTTCGCTCATCACTAGAGATGTGCAATATAATGGTCATTGTGTGGTTGTATTAATGGAACTAAAATGTCTTAAAGGAACTCATAATGCTTTTTTTTCTCTACATATTGCAAATTTTGTTGCAAGTGACGTTTATATGCCAACCTTGCAACTTTCCTGAAAAGGGATGTGGCAAAGGCAGGGGCATGGTGAGGACATCGTGGAAGCACACGTATCTTCTAATTTATGACGATATGTCGTTTAAAAAATAAAATAAATTAGGTGCATCCTCCGGCAGCTTGGGGTATAATATAAATCTCTTTCATTGTTTCTGGTTTAATAGTGAATTTGCTGAAAATCACCTATATCAAATACCAAAACACACTGCAACGCATGTAGAAATATATCAAAATTATCTTTATTAATTTATAAAATACAGCGTAAAAACAATTATATGCATTTGTCTCCCCTGAGGAAGCTGACGTGAAAAACCTGTCGTTTTTTTCTTTTTTTTGGAGGTGCCCATCTGGGACTTTTTCAGGGAATACCATATGGTCTTTGTCATTTTCGGTGTATACTTTTCCCTTTATTAGACATTGTATGTGATACAATAGGTGACCCGAACAGCCCCCTTGTGGTTGTGGTGTGCAAATGCATATATTTGTTTTTATGCTATGTTTTATAAATTAATAAAGATAATTTTGATATATTTCTACATGCTTTGCAGTGTGTTTTGGTATTTGATATAGGTGATTTTTGTGTCATTTTATGTCAGTACCTGCATAATAATTTTTTGAGTAAATGGCCCACACTTATAGGTATGCCAGTGAATTTCCTGGTAACTTCCTTTAAAGCTTAATGCCTCTGCAAACCCAAAATCTAAAATTCTGTTTAACCCCACTTAACTCCAAAATGATTCTTTCTGTTGTATCACTCACATATTTGGTCAGTGTGGTCCTCATATTGAAAACCTGCCTTATTTCTTACCCCTGGAAGAATTACTTTGAATTTTTTTTCTGGTTGAGAGTTGTGCTTTAAGCAGCTATTTTCAAAGGCAAAGATACTTGTTTCAATATTTCTATAACTCATGTATTTATATGTAGCACACCTGAGAAAAGTTAATTTCCTTCTTGTAAATATTATCATGGGCAATGTAATAATTGTGTTTTTATGAATTTCAACAAGATAATAAATTGTTTACATCCTACAGATTCACCTCTGTCATTAGTTTGTGCTGTAATTCGAACTATACTATGCTAATTATAATAACTATACTACCAAAAGTTTTTACATTTTATAATTCCATTACCATATTATTATTACCATTATTTCAGGAATGTTTGATGTCTCTAAATGTGGCTGGTTGCTTCTCGGGACAAATTTTATAGTCAACCTGGCTCATTTCTTAAGTGTTCCTTTTTAGGATCTACGCACATGGCATTGTAGCACGCACTTGTTTTGTGATTTCCTGCCAGGATTTAAAGGGAGTCTGTCACCACTATATGACTATATACAGCGCTTACATGGCTCTGTTGCACACCTACACATGAATGTAATGGTAACTTTGTTATTTTCTTTAGATTTGCAGATGCAGGAAAAACGCAGTTTAATTCATATGCAAATGAGCACTCACAACTGCCCAGGGGCGGTGTTCAGTGTTTGTGTAGGAGCCCAAGCTGATCTGCCTTCTTTCATGGTTACTCCTCCTCCTTTGCCCACCCTCCTATTCCCTTGTGTCATACAAGAAGGGCGGGCAAAAGAAGAGGCTGGGAGGAGTAACCATGAAAGGTACCAAGGTACCATTACATTCATGTGTAGGTGTGCTACAGAGGCATGTAAGCGCTGTATATGGTTATATAGTGGTGACAGACTTTTAAGGAGTATGGTCTTCACAGGCATTTATGCCTTATCCTCAGGACATGCCATAAATGTTTGATAGAGCACTCCCACATCTAGGGCACACACCTACCCCCCAATGGGGATCCCAGACCTCATGTTTTGACTGCTACTGTGGTATAAGTAGATGGAGAAGTGGCTGCTTGGCTATCTCCATTCAATTCTTCGAGAACTGTCTGTTCTCAGAACTCCCATAAAAGTGGAAATAGAGTGTCATGCATGTGCGGTCACATCACTAATAAGACTGGGGTCAGGAGGGACAACTGTTTCTGGGATAGCTGCAGGTTCTAGAGGTTGAACTGCATTGGCCAAACATTTATGCTATATCCTGTGACTATGCCATAGTTGCCTGTGATAAGAATAAACCTTTAACTGTAGCTCCATGGTTCCTTTGTATCTGTTGGAGAGTTCCTCAGTAGACATAGATGTCACTTTGACAGCAGGGATGGCAAACTCATCCTGTAAACTCTGCTCATACAATAGTTACTTTGGATGGGTACAGGCAAACTATTGAACAAATGTCAGCCAAAATCTAAAGTTCTTAATTACTTTACACTCTCCTGCATTAATATTCTTTGGGGTAGGCATGGGAATAGGAGGTCCCTCAAGATCGAAAACCTTTTTTAGTGCTTTCCTCACAGTATTGAGGTTGGGATTGACTGCATTATTTACTGATCTTGTAAATGTTTTATTATAACCATATTATTATCATATTGGAAGTTGAATTTTTGTGGCTGATGCACTATTGAGCTGCATATGCCTTAAAACTTTCTTCTCTTTATGATTTTTTTTGTCCCCCCCCCCCTATTTTGTCCATTTGTTGTTCAGTGCCTGATAACATCTCAGGATGGAAACATGGCTGATATTTTGTTAGATAAACAATCTGGATGGCAAGCGAAACATATAGCAAGTGTTGTTTTACCAGTGAACTATTTGAGTGTTCTCTTCATCCCTTAGGACAAGTTCTTGGTTCTGTGAAAATACAAGAATGCCTGCACAGTGTCTAATTTAATGTAGATCTGTTTCCAAATGCAAGTGGTGATAAATGGAGGCAGTTTGTTGTATTATGGATATTGGACATTTTATAGTTCTTAAATGAAAACCATTCTGGCCAGCAGCAAGGCATAAAACTCCATATTAGTGTAGGAAAGAACAAATAAAACAGCTGGTAGGATGAAAAGAAAACACATCGAAACATGAACAGAAACTGAACAGCTTTTAAATCAATATATTTTTGAGCAACCAATGTGAAAACAAAAAATGGAGATAGAATTGAGCCTATATCTCCAGAATTATAAATTTATGAACACTGTAAAAATGGGAATATTGTTGGCACCGTTTTAATATTTCACATATTATAGTATTATGAGTTGGCTGACAATCTGTAACAGGATAAAAATGGAATATTTTTCTACTTGCTAGATTTTAGCATCAAATTTTAGAAAAATAAAAGTAAATTGCAAAGTTCCGTAACTCATAATTCTGCCATCCTAGGCACAATTTGATTTTTTACACAGAAATCAAGATTGATGTATGTACCAGCCATACTGAATAGACACTTTGCTTAACAATATATATATATAAAATCAGATGATGAGGCAGCACTCCAAAATGTGAAAAAAGTGAAATTTTATTCACCCAGAACGCGACGTTTCGGCTGACTGAATGCAGCCTTTATCAAGCATACAAAACATGTGCCAAACTGCAAACATAAGTAGTACAAAAGGTGGGAAGGGTCAGAGTCAGTGACCAATTAAAAGTGACAAGTATCAATTAAGACATGAATATAAAATCCACTAATCAGTGAATTCAGTGCAGGATCACATTTAAAACAAGTGAAACACAAATGCAGCAGCTCTATACAAGCTCAGTGCCAATCGTATATAATGCAGTATAAACACTCGATTCAGTGATAAATATACCCCATAGTGTACATATAAAAAGGAGTGTCCTAAAAACAACATGAAATATAAAACTTACAGGAACATCGGGAAAACGAAGGTAAGCCCAGTATGCCATATTAAAATAAATTGGCGTGGGTAGAGTCCAAATGCGCATACCCAAACAATCAGAATCTGTGGCCGGGGTACGCGCAGCTCAAGGAAGGCAACGAATTCACTGATAAGTGGATTTTATATTCATGTGTTAATTGATACTTGTCACTTTTGATTGGTCACTGACTCTGACCCTTCCCACCTTTTGTACTACTTATGTTTGCAGTTTGGCACATGTTTTGTATGCTTGATAAAGGCTGCATTGAGTAAGCCGAAACGTCACGTTCTGAGTGAATAAAACTTCACTTTTTTCACATTTTGGAGTGCTACCTCATCATCTGATTTTTTGGATTATCTGGTGAACAACCTGGTACCAGGAGGGATTGCACCCGCCTTACTTTTATGCTGTGCTGCTGTTCTTTAGATATATATATATATATATATATATATATATATATATATATATATATATATATATATAATCTTTAACTTATTAAGTGGATAGTTGTATGCGCTTAGATGGATGGGGAAAAAAATTCCAGTCTATTAAATGCTTTCTTCTTCACTTTACTTACACAAAAAAAATCCAATGTCAGGTGACATTTTAGGGATATTTATCTGAAGCATGCAAGCAAGTCCACCTCTGAATAGATTAAAAGAAACCTAAATTAAGTTTTTGGATTAGCCAAAGTCAAAGTCACATTGAAATCTTGTGCCAAGACCTTAAATGGGTAGATCATGCTTGAAAACCTTTAAATGTATCCACATTAATACAATCCTACCAAGAAGAGTGAGCCACACCTCATCACAGGTTAAGGAAAATGTTTGATTAAGGCTTCATTCACACGACCGTATTTTGTTTCCGTGTCCGTTCCGTTTTTTTTGCGGACCGTATGCGGAACCATTCATTTCAATGGGTCCGCAAAAAAACCCCGGAAGGTACGCCGTGTGCATTCCGTTTCCGTATGTCCGTATTTCCGTTCCGCAAGAAAGATAGAACATGTCCTATTCTTGTCCGTTTTGCTGACAAGGATAGGCATTGTTACAAAGGATCTGCAAAAAAAACGGAAACACGAATGCCATACGGAACGTCATCCATTTTTTTTTGCGGATCTGCAATTTGCGGATCGCAAAACACATACGGACGTGTGAATAAAGCCTAAAGTTGTTACTGCCAGGAGTGGCACAACTAGTTATTAGATTGGGGGGGGGATAAATCTTTATCTTTAATAAATGGAATTTGAAAGCTTAATTTTGTGTTATTTCATGTTGTGGTTCTTTTATACTAAAAATTTGTGGGATGATTTGAAAAATGTAAATGTGTCAAAAAGATAAAGATATAAAAGAAATTTGGTGAGGGGCAAATATTTTTTCAAAGCACTTGACTGCATATTTTTGTCACTGCTTATTTAGTTAATATTTACTGCTTTACAGATAAACCCTGTTTATTAAATTTACAAAATTATGTACTTTATTCTTTTTCATCTGCTACTTTTGTGTATAACTATACATTTTTGAAATCCACATCTGACAGTGAAGTCTACTACGTGAGTTGCTGAAAAAGCCTATGGCTTACTGTTATAATAAAATGATTTTTATATGCACTAGCATATAAACATTTCTCTAATGCAGAATTCTGTGTTGTTTTTATCTTCCCAGTCCTTACATTATAACTGAATATATGGGCATCAGGAATGAGAGCTTTATGAAGGTTGCAGCAGTTGGAACGTGGATGGGAGACTTTGTCACAGCCTGGATGGTATGAGTACACATTTTATATGGGGATTCTGCAAAAAGAATGGTGTTGAAAATTTCCACATACATGTCTGTATTGTAAGAGTCATAAACATTGTTATTGTTTATTTAAGGGTAAAAGTGGCTGAAAATACAGCAGAAAATTTAGCTGTGAATTTTGGCGGGGTACCACGGATCAATGGAAAAAACAAAAAATGTGTCAAAAACACAATGTTTACCTTCATACTTTGCAATGCAGATTTCACCCTCTGCATTGCAAAAGTTGCAATCCATGGTGGAGATCCACAGCATACTGTATTTTTACTATAAGACGCACCTAGGATTTGGAAGAGGAAAATTAGAAAAAAATATTTTCCATCAGACCTCAGAGCAGACCCCCATTTTTTTAAATCAAACCTCAGATCTTCATGAGACCCCCAAATCGGACCCCCATTCTTCATCAGCCTCAGATGAGACCCCCAACTTCCATCAGCCTCAGATAAGCCTCCCATCAGACCCCAGCCTCAGATCAGCCCCCAATCAGACCCCCCAGCCTCCATGAGCCTCAGATCAGACCCCTATCAGACCCCCCAGCCTCCATGAGCCTCAGATCAGACCCCTATCAGACCCCCAGCCTCCATCAGCCTCAGATAAGACCCCAGCCTCCATTAGTCTCAAATCAGCCCCATTATACCCCAGCCCCCATGAAACTCTCATTAGACCCCCCATCAGCCTCAGATGGGACCCCCCCAGCTTCCATCAGCCTCATATCAGCTCCCCATCAGACCCTTGAGCCTCCATCAAACTCAGATCAGACCCCCATCAGATTTCAGATCAGACTGTAAAAAAAAATAGAATAAATGTACCTTGCTTGCTCCAGTTGACGCTGCAGATCCAGGACTCGCCACGCCACTTCTACCAGCCCACACCGCACAGTGACCTGACATTGCACAGCATCAGGTTATAGTGCGCACCTACGTGCAGGTCAGGACACTGTGCACAGCAGGACCCGGAAGTCCCGCTGCGCTCCTGTACATTGATGACCACTTTCATGGTCATTAGCATTGGGACTATAATACGCACTGCCACTTTTCCCAATTTTCAGGAAGGAAGTGTGTCTTATAGTCTGAGAAATACAGTAAATTGACATGCACCAGATTTCAAATCCACACCGCAGGTCAATTATGCTGAAGATTGTGGATAACATTTGTTACAATCTCATCCACTTTGCTGGTACTGTACAATGCGGTGCATTTGCCAGTTAAAAATCTGCAAAAGCCTGAAAGTCAGATGGATGTACTCTAAAAGTAACTATACAGAGAAGCAAAACTTCTTGTCTTATGCCAAACCACATACAGCCTACATATACCTTTGTCTAGTACTAATTTCGGTCAATGAAGAGTTGATTTGGGTAATTGTATGTCCTCTTTTACCTGTATTTTGCTACTGTGTCATTAACCCCTTCATGCTCTGTCATATACTATTAGATCACTGAGGTCAGTGAGTTAATGCTCAATGATTTAATAGTATGTCACCATGATGGTGTGGACTCAATAGTTGGGCCTGGGCTATTACTTGTTATTTGCTACAGTCGATAATGACTGAGGCATCTGAGTGGTTAGTTATCATCATTAGCATATCAGCTAACTGCTAATCCAATTGCAGGGGGTCAAGTAGTTGTCATGGCATTTGGGGCCTCTGAAGCGATTAAACAATTACAGTACAGTCTCTTAAAGGGACTAAAAATGTGTGAAAAAAGCTGAATAAATTTTTTTTTAAATATGGTAAAATGACAAAATATGAAGAGATTTTCACACAGAAATAATCCCACACCCAGTTTTGTTGGAAGAGAAATAAAAAAGTTATGACTGCCGGAATATAACAACACAAACCTTTTTTTTTTCTTAAAAAAGCTTTTCATTTTTGTTTTTTAAGTAGCAAAACATGACAAAAACATATCAATTTGGTATCTCCATAATTGTAATTGTACATTCTTGTACAGAAGAAACTTAACATGTGATTTTCACTGTTCCTAAAAACTATTGCAGAAAATAATTTTTACACTTCTCAAAAATGTTTTTAAAAAGTTATATAATACATGAACCCCAAAATGGTGACAGTAAAATACAACTTGCTCCACATAAAACAAGCCCTCATATTGCTGTATTGAAGGAAAAATAAAAAAAAGTTTAGTGTGTTTAAAGTGTTTTACAATGCAGAGATGAAAAAGTCAAAACATTGCTATAGCTTTACATGCCAAACTAGCCTATGTCCTTAAGTGGTTAAGACATGCTGAAACATGGCATCAGTTTGGTAACATGAGTGAGGCTCCCAACTGTCACTAGAACTGAAATGCCTATTCTTTTCGGTGTGTCTCCATATGAAATTGTTGCTGTATATAAGGTTAGGCTCACATCTACATTCGGCATTCCAGTTATTTGTTCTTGCAGAGGATCATACAGCTAGAATTACCGTATATGGCATAGCCAGACACAGCCAGGCACTGCCTGATCCCCATTCACTAGAATGGGATTTGGCAGAAATCTGGTGAATTCAGTGGCATTTTTCTGGCTGAAAGGCGGACATTTATGCAGGTTCCCATTATAGTAATTTATAGTAGTCTGCTCCTCTGCTGTAACAGACTACCGCAGTACCGTACATGTGAACCTAGCCTTAGTGCAGTAAGGTCCCATACACTTGTATGAGTGCCATATTATTGGAATCATACAACCTGGAGGTTGTACATACTGTAGCTGTAATATAGGATTTACATGAGGTCTCAGCCCAAGGACGCCAATCAATTTTACTGTATCTATGGAGATACATATTTACTTGAGCTTGACTAATTTATATATATAATTTTTTTTAAGTATTTATAACTGGAACCAAACAAAAACCACTGTGTTTGCCCAGATTACAGATAGTGCAAGCAATCATAATTTCAAAAAAACTTTATTGCTTTCCATATAAGATAAAAAATCCTTACACACAGGATCATTGCCAGACAAAATTAAAAAAGAAAGATCCATAGGGGGACACAGGGATAGGGATGAGCACATTAAAATACATGGGATACCAGAAATCTCATAAGCCCAAACACGGACTAGTTCTAAAAGAACAATTCATTCACATCAGTATATCAGCCAATAATACATTTAGCAAAAAAGATGTTTCTATAAAGGTATCATGTTAAGTAAACAGAGTGCCGGCATACCATATACCTCACAGCCTGTATCACCCAGCTTCCTATCATACCCGTGTCCCCCACTTACCCAACGCGTTTCGCCTACTGGCTTCGTCATTCGTCATATTTATAACTGGGTAGCTGCTTTTAGCTTTTACAATATATCCAGTAGAATAGGAATTGTATAGGCCCATATACAACCTTGAAATATTTAAAATACTAGTTTTGAATGCAAGATTTTCCGCTAAGTGTTATTTTAACACAAGAGAAAACACAAGGATCAAATGCAGGCAAACATATTACAGCAGGTATGGCAATAATGAAATCGGTGGTAGCAGATGGTCCTTATGTGCTGTCAGTTCATATGCACTGGCCTTTAATTTGTGTTCTATAGTTAAGTTTATCAGATGTTCTCTTCATGCAGGACCACAGATGGAGGAAAAGTTTAGCATAAAAGTTTGGCATCCGTTAATATTGGTCCCTATGTTGGTTGTAGAGCGAAGGGAGATGATCTTGTCTTATTGATTCGCCTGCATTTACACTGATTGCTGCTATTTGATTAAAGGTTATGAAAACAAATTCTGCACAGGGAGCAGATATCAGATGCCATGTGTTCTTGCTGTATAATTTACTGGCATCAGTGCAAAAATAAGCCTATTCCCTGGAAAAATTACACTGACTGTTATTACTAAAGGATATCTTTCATTAATTTTATTTTAAATATGACCTATCATTTATCCAAAAAATGTGATATACTGTATTGTGTTTGATGAAAAAATCAACTTCTGACACTTAAAGCATTGCCATTTAGACCTGGTCATCAAAACATGAGCATTGCTAAGTGATGATGACACAGAACTGTAGAAACTTTGTGATAACTCTGAAGTCACATCTTTTTCAAAAATTCTAAAAGTAGACAACGGTTTTGGCTGTCAAGTATACAGCAAACTAGATTCTAAATATTACTGCTAAAATGCAATGAGGGTGGAGGTATACATAATTAAAAATGCTAAAAAAGAATCCAAAATGATGATACCACAATTATCTCAATATCACAAAAAGTCTCAATTTAAAGTCCTAATGCACCATGGGGCCCTCGCGGTCATCAAATGCCACTGTTCATACTATGTATTTAGCCAGAACTCTCTAAGGTAAACTGGACAGAGAACATATGTGGCATAGAGAACATATGTTATAGACCAGGGATCTCAAACTCGTGGCCCTCCAGCTGTTACAGAACTACAATTCCCATCATGCCTGGACATTCTTCGGCTACCAGGGCATGCTGCGAGTTGTAGTTTTGCAACATCTGGAGGGCCACGAGTTTCAGATCCCTGTTATAGACTATTTGAAGAAATCTTGCTGGGAAGATTAGATTCTAATCAAAGATGTCTTTATATAGTAGTGTGTCACTCTGAGAAATAGGATCAATAGAAGTAATATAGATATAATAAGCAGCACCAAAGCACTTCTCACCACACTAAGGGTTCCGCTACTATGGATGTTGACTTGAACGTGTTATCCATGATTGATTCACGTTCTCCATACTGGATTGGATTCTGCGTATTTGCATAGTTATTGTGCTCTGTCAGCTTGCTTTTCAATGTCTCAGTATCTCTACAATCCATCCACACATGTGGACTGAATAACTCTCTAGAGCCAGACTGCAGGAAATATCAGAGAACTGGAAAAACAGCCTGACGCCTGTTCCATGGAGTATGGGCCTACCACCTGATTAACCAACTCATGAAGTAAAACCAGTTCCAACTCTGCATTTAATCCTCCAGGTACTAATGTGTTAAACTTGAATATTTGTCTTGACTCAGCTCTTGACATGGGTTCAACATGATGTCCCCCTCTCCAGCTTGTCCTAACTTTCTGCAATTCCGTGAAGCAGTGGCGTAGCTACCGGGGGGGCAGGGGGGGCGACGGCTCCGGGCCCAGTGACTCAGGGGGGCCCCAGCAAGGATGACCTTGCCTACTATCAGGCGAATACAAGTGAGCGCTTCCATTATGGAAGCGCTCACTTGTATTTAGGGACCCCCATCAGACCTCAGATCAGCCCACCCAGCCACATAGGATTAAAATAAAAAACTTTACTTACCTGTTCTGCGCTGCGGCTGCCCTCCGGTCCGCGCTCTGCTCTCTTCCCTGGCGGCGCGCACTATGACCTGACGCTGCACGCAGCGTCAGCTCATATGAGGCGGGGCCAGGCTGAAGAGATGAGGCGCTGAAGCGGCACGCAGCAGGTGAAGTGAGGTCTGGGCTATGTGGCACAATACGCTGATCTGAGGTCTGATGGGGGCACAATACGCTGATCTGAGGTCTGATGGGGGCACAGTCTGCTGATATGAGGTCTGATGGGGGCATAGTCTGCTGATCTGAGGTCTGATGGGGGCACAATACGCTGATCTGAGGTCTGATGGGGGCACAATACGCTGATCTGAGGTCTGATGGGGGCACAGTCTGCTGATATGAGGTCTGATGGGAGCACAGTCTGCTGATATGAGGTCTGATGGGGGCACAGTCTGCTGATCTGAGGTCTGATGGGGGCACAATACGCTGATCTGAGGTCTGATGGGGGCACAATACGCTGATCTGAGTCTGATGGGGCACAGTAGGCTGATCTGAGGTCTGATGGGGGCACAGTCTGCTGATCTGAGGTCTGATGGGGGGGCACAATACGCTGATCTTAGGTCTGATGGGGGCACAGTCTGCTGATATGAGGTCTGATGGGGGGCACAGTCTGCTGATATGAGGTCTGATGGGGGCATAGTCTGCTGATCTGAGGTCTGATGGGGGCACAATACGCTGATCTGAGGTGTGATGGGCACAATACGCTGATCTGAGGTCTGATGGGGGCACAGTCTGCTGATATGAGGTCTGATGGGGGCACAGTCTGCTGATATGAGGTCTGATGGGGGCACAGTCTGCTGATCTGAGGTCTGATGGGGGCACAATACGCTGATCTGAGGTCTGATGGGGGCACAATACGCTGATCTGAGGTCTGATAGGGGCACAGTAGGCTGATATGAGGTCTGATGGGGGCACAGTCTGCTGATATGAGGTCTGATGGGGGCACAGTCTGCTGATATGAGGTCTGATGGGGGCACAGTCTGCTGATCTGAGGTCTGATGGGGGCACAATACGCTGATCTGAGGTCTGATAGGGGCACAGTAGGCTGATATGAGGTCTGATGGGGGCACAGTCTGCTGATATGAGGTCTGATGGGGGGCACAGTCTGCTGATATGAGGTCTGATGGGGGCACATTCTGTTGATCGGAGGTCTGATGGGGGCACAATACGCTGATCTGAGGTCTGATGGGGGCACAGTAGGCTGATGTGAGGACTAATGGGGGCACATTCTGCTGATCTGAGGTCTGATGGGGTACAATACGCTGATCTGAGGTCTGATGGGGCACAATACGCTGATGTGAGGTCTGATGGGGGCACAGTAGGCTGATGTGAGGTCTGATGGGACACAATACGCTGATCTGAGGTCTGATGGGGGCATATTCTGCTGATCTGAGGTCTGATGGGGCACAATACGCTGATCTGAGGTCTGATGGGGCACAATACACTGATCTGAGGTTTGATGGGGGGCACATTCTGATGATCTGAGGTCTGATGGGGGCAGGGGACTGTTAGTTTAGTGATGTAAAAACTGTGGACAGGTTTCCTTTAACATAGGAGTCCTCTTGTTTTTTACTCCTATTACTCCTATATTTCACTGCATTATGTGGTAGAGTATTTAGAGTAGGGTATGTGGAAAGTCTATTGTACTGTACTTAACAGCATAGATGATCTAGCAGTTTATATAGTCATCTTTCTAATACAATATTATAACCACAACTAGTAGTATGTGCCTGTGAAGTTGGAAACGTGCGTTTGGGAAGCCAAGTGGGGGGCCCACTCAAGTATGTTTCGCCCCCCCTGTGCTGAACCTCTAGCTACGCCTCTGCCGTGAAGGTAAGTAAAGATGGATCCCTATGATGGTAATGGTTGAAATGATGTTATAAGGTATTTTTCTCACAACCTGCTTTAATATTATACCCAAGTTCTGCTGCCCAGTTTTTTAAGTGCTTGTAGTTTGATCAATACACTGTTTGAAACATGGATGCTGAATTGTATGATATATGACACCAGTGCTATTGCAAGTATGTGCCTCTTTTATTATTTTATTAGTTGATTGTACTCATGTTTTCCTATGAAATGTTGTAATCTTACAACTGTTGCACATACAGTACCACAAAACACTTCATCCAGATATGAAAATAACTCCTTACAAACAGACACACGGTTTGAACAGGTCGTAATTCTTTGACCATTCCAGCTAACTCATCAAGTAGTCACCACACCCATTTGCAACTATTCCAAAACTCGCCATCAATCATGGACATCTATAGCTCAGTCACTACCTGAGAGGGATTCATATCGTGTTGTCACAGCTTAGGTGTATCACACAAGGAGCATGGAGACATCACAAGCAGAAGGTCAAAAAAGCTGAAAAAAAAGATGGGGGAAATCCAGTAATCATATCATCAGCTATTATGAATCTCAGTACTAACAATGGCACAGTGTTAGAAAAAGACCTAAAGTTTGCACCTAGTAGAGCACTCAATAAATTTGACATCTACATTGGGAGTGAACAATATATTAGAAACATTTGCTTGAAAACGTATTTTATGAAAACTCCAGTTGAAACTTAATGGGGAGATTTATCAAAACTAGTATAACCAATCAGATTCCACTTTTCATTTTCCAAAAGATCTGTCAAAAATGAAAGGTAGAATCTAAATGGTTGCTATTAGAGATGAGCGAATTTCATATTTTGAAATTCGTTCATGCTTCGTTTGGTGGTAAAAGGTGAATTGCATTATGGATTCTGTTACCACGCACCATAACGCAATTCTATGATGGAATGCATAATGGAATGCCTTTAGAATCCATAACGCAGTTCACCTTTTACCACCAAACAAAGTGTGAACAATTTCATAACATAAAATTCGCTCATATCTAGTTGCTATGTAAAACTAAGCTAGTTTTCCTTTCCTTACACCAGTTTTGATAAATCTCCTCCAATGTGCGACAAATTCTCAGTTCAAACACACAGATTTAAAACTTTCCTCAGAAGTATCCAAGGCAACAACAATAAGTCAAGAGATAGTGGCATTTAGATGTGTGGTAGAGGCATATTTACACAATTTAAAAGTAAATAGGGAGGAACATTATAAATTGACACCACCTGACATCCAAGCAATCAAAGCATTACAATGAAACAAAGAGATCACTATTCATCCTGTGGATAAAAGCAGAGAGAATATTATTCTAGACACCAAGAAATATAATGAGGAATGCATTCCACAACTTTCTGATAAGTACTTATGAACAATGAATTGTGGCCCCAATAATACAATATAGTGGTGAATTAAAGGAAATACAGTATGTGCAAGGACACTACATAAGAACATTTTGAATCAGCAGGAATATAATATTATTATGGGCAAACAAAAAGGTACACATTTTTTTTATTACATACCGAATATGCACAAGGATCTATTACATCCACCAGGAAGACTAATATTATCAAGCATAGATACTGACTTCCAAATACATTGACCAGTTATTATAACACTCTGTTATAAAGATCCCCTCCTATCTGAAAGACACTACTCATTCATATATCAAAAAATCTTAATTGTAAACCAAAGTGGCTATTGGCCACATTAGATGTCAGTTCTTTGTACACTAGTATTTATCATAGACAGGGATTATGAGCAGTCCAAGCAATGTTATCACAGTCGGGAGACTTTTGTTTGGAGCAACTTGATTTAATTTTGGAAGGTATTCATTCAATTTACAGCATCCCAGTATTTTGTATTTAACTCCTAATTTTATCGTTAGTATAACAGTACAACGATAGGGACCAGGTTCGCACCCAGTAATGCTGATCTCTATATGGCTTATTGGGAACAGTTCAAGATCTTTTGGAAACTGGGTGGCGGCCTGGAGCTCTGGTGCCGCTACACTGACAATATTATTTTTTTATTTGGGACAAATGTAAAGATAGATTTTCATTGGGAATCAATGCCAAATTTACGCCCATACCTATGACTGTTCTGTAGAATTTTTGGATATCAAAATCTCAGCAGAATCTAAATTTGTGCCAACTACTAAGAATCGTTTTATCTCTAATTCCAGTTGCCATCTTCCTAGGTTGCCTTTGATTGTACCCACAAGACAATACAGATGTTTAAAAAAGAGCTGTACCTTAGAATCATATTTTGTGGAGGAGGCAAGAAAGTTAATGGAACAGTTCCTTGACTTACATAACGAGCCAATGAAGATTTGTAATATGGACAGCAATCCATTTTTTAAGGGGAAGAGTAAGATGCAGGCTTCAAGAACTGTAAAAAATGAGACTTCAAAATATGAAACAGTAAAAATGGTTTTACTATATAATACACATTACAAAAAGATTATACATAAACATTAGCATCTACTGTGCCAGGCTAAAGCAAAAGCAACATCCTTACCTAAATATCCGCCCATTGTTTACACAAAGGTGCCCAATTTAGATCTAAAAGTAGCACCAGCAGGAATGAATTCAGAGAGTAGAAAAGAATTGTCATCTTGGATTGATTTGAAAGGGTTTTTTTTTTAAGATGCAGTACTTACAATTGTAAGATTACATTTTCTAGGAAAACACAATGGGGCATATTTACGTACTAAGTGTCGTACTTTGCACTGTCTAAGAATATGAATCACAGTATTAATATTAGACAAATTTACTATCCTGGTGCATGGACCTTTGTAAATTTGGAGTATCATAAATTCTGTTCCAGACTTATGCTGTAATTCCAATCGTGATCAAAAAATTTCTCCATGCTCCAAAATTTTGTCCATGCACCAAATATTTGTCCATGCGCCAAAACAATATGGAGGTGATTTATCAAAACTGGTGAAAAGGAAAACTGGCTTAGTTGCCCATAGCAACCAATCAGATTTCACCTTATATTTTTCAGAACTCCTTTGGAAAATGAAAGGTAGAATCTGATTCCTTTGTCCATCCCTCCAAGAAGCTGTCTCGTCTAACTTTACACCACCTATAAGTTGGTGTCATTTCATTCCAAAAATGCACCAGAATTTTGCTGCGTTTGGCACACGGAGCTACATTTAGACCATGCTCATTTCTGTGGCGTTACGCCCCTTTCCCATGAAGTCACTCCTCTTGTCAGACGACCCATAAAATGCTTAGAAAAGAGTGTAAAACGGCAACTAAATGTGATGCAAAGCATGCACTCCAGTTAAAAAATCTGGTGTATTTTTAATAGTAACTTTGGCCCAATGAGTACAACCAACTAATAATGCTTTTATATGGAAAATAAAAGAGACACTTACTAGGCACTGATGTCATATATTTAATTCAGTGTCTATGTTCCAAACAGTAAATTGGTCAAACTATGCGTGCTTTAAAAAAGTAGGATTGCAAAACATGTGCATAATATTAACATAGATTTTGAGACATGCCTTATTACATCATTTTAAACACTATCCTAGTGATCCATCTTTACTTAGCTTCACACTGTTGCAGAAAGTAAGGAGAAGCTGGAAGGGTGGGGGATCATGTTGAACGCATGTCAGGAGCGGAGTCAAGATAAATATATTGTTTAACACATTGATACCTAGAGGATTAAATGCAGAGCTGGAACTGTTTGGTTTTATTTCATGAATTAGGTAATCAGGTGTTAGGCATATATTCCATATAACATCAGACGTCAGGCTGTTTATCCAGTACTCTCATGTTCTCTGCAGTCTGACAATATTTTCTTCATCATTATTTTCTTCAGTGCCATATTATTTTATTACTATTTTATTCGTATTTGATCCACATTTTTATTATTTATTTTTATGAGCCCTTGGGGCTATTTTTGTATGCATGCTATACTTATATTTAGGCCACTGAAGAGGGAGCCTAGGTGGCTCTGAAGCACATCTGACCGGCCACTCTTCACACCGGATCTAACACAGTGTTCCAGACTACAAATGTTTTATTAAAATGACACTTGCCAGGATTATATGAATTTATAGCACAGGTCACCCTGTGCCAAGTTCTCAATTTATCATCTGCAACTCATACAGAGAGTAAGTCATTCCACATGCCTGGAAGTGGTGCAGAGACACTAAGACACTGAGAAGCAAGTTGACATGGTGCGCTAACTCTGCAACTACTCCAAACCCAACCAAGCAAGGAGAATGGAATTCAGCTTCTAACATGTTCAAGTTAACAACCATAGTAGCTGAATCCTTAGTGTGGTGACAAGCACTTTGGCACTGCTTATATATGTACATATGTACATTATTAGTATTGTAGTAATAGGATCCTATTTGTCTCAGAATGACACATTCATAGTAACATAGTAACATAGTAACATAGTTTACAAGGCCGAAAAAAGACATCTGTCCATCCAGTTCGGCCTGTTTTCCTATAAGTTGATCCAGAGGAAGGCAAAAAAACCCTGTGAGGTAGAAGCCAGTTTTCCCCACTTTAGGGAAAAAAATTCCTTCCCGACTCCAATCAGGCAATCAGAATTACTCCCTGGATCAACGACCCCTCTCTAGTAACTATAACCTGTAATATTATTACCCTCCAAAAATACATCCAGGCCTCTCTTGAACTCTTTTAGTGAACTTACCATCACCACCTCCTCAGGCAGAGAGTTCCATAGTCTCACTGCTCTTACCGTAAAGAATCCTCTTCTATGTTTGTGTACAAACCTTCTTTCCTCCAGACGCAGAGGATGGCCCCTCGTCACAGTCACAGTCCTGGGGATAAATAGATCGTGGGAGAGATCTCTGTACTGACCTCTGATATATTTATACATAGTTATTAGATCTCCCCTCAGTCGTCTTTTTTCTAAAGTGAATATGCCTAATTTTGATAATCTTTCTGGGTACTGTAGTCCACCCATTCCAGTTATTACTTTAGTTGCCCTCCTCTGAACCCTCTCCAGCTCTGCTATGTCTGCCTTGTTCACAGGAGCCCAGAACTGTACACAGTACTCCATGTGTGGTCTGACTAGTGATTTGTAAAGTGGCAGGACTATGTTCTCATCACGGGCATCTATGCCTCTTTTGATGCAACCCATTATCTTATTCGGCTTGGCAGCAGCTGTCTGACACTGGTTTCTGCAGCTTAGATTTCTGTTCACTAAAATTCCTAGGTCCTTTTCTATGTCAGAGTTACCCAATATTTTACCATTCAGTATGTACTGGTGACTTGCATTATTCCTTCCCATATGCATAACTTTACATTTGTCAGTGTTAAACCTCATCTGCCACTTCTCTGCCCAAGCCTCCAGTCTATCCAGATCCATCTGTAGCAGTGTACTGTCTTCTTCTGTGTTAATTACTTTACACAGTTTAGTGTCATCTGCAAAAATTGATATTTTACTGTGCAAGCCTTCTACAAGATCATTAATAAATATATTGAAGAGAATAGGGCCCAATACTGACCCCTGTGGTACCCCACTAGTTACAGTGACCCAATCTGAGTATGTACCATTAATAACCACCCTCTGTTTTCTATCACTGAGCCAGTTACTTACCCACATACAGACATTTTCTCCCAGGCCAAGCATTCTCATCTTATATACTAACCTTTTATGTGGTACAGTGTCAAATGCTTTGGAGAAGTCCAGATATACGACATCCATTGATTCGCTGCGGTCCAGTCTAGAACTTACCTCCTCATAGAAACTGATTAAATTGGTTTGACATGACCGATCCCTCATGAAGCCATGCTGATATGGAGTAATTTGCTTATTTTCATTGAGGTACTCCAAGATAGCATCTCTTAGAAAACCCTCAAACAGTTTACCCACGACAGATGTTAAACTTACCGGCCTATAGTTCCCGGGCTCTGTTTTTGGACCCTTTTTGAATATTGGCACCACATTTGCTATGCGCCAATCCTGTGGAACACTCCCTGTCAGTATAGAGTCCTTAAATATCAGAAATAAGGGTCTGGCGATGACATTACTTAATACTCTTAGGATACGGGGGTGTATGCCATCCGGTCCTGGCGATTTGTCTATTTTAATCTTTTTAAGACGCAGCTCTACTTCTTCCTGGGTCAGACAGGGCACTTTTAATGGGGAATTTACTTTTATATTCTGCATTTCATCTGACAGTTTATTTTCCTCAGTGAATACAGTGGAGAAAAAGATATTTAGTAGCTTTGCTTTCTCCTCATCGCTCTCTGCAACTCCCCCCTCATTACTCTGTAAGGGGCCGACACCTTCAGGTTTATACTTTTTACCATTTATATAATTAAAGAACATTTTAGGGTTAGTTTTACTTTCTTTGGCGATTAATCTCTCGGTCTCTAGTTTGGCTGTTTTTATTTGTCTTTTACATATTCTATTTTTTTCCTTGTAGTTTTTCAATGCTTCCTCGCTCCCCTCCTGTTTTAGTGATTTAAATGCTTTCTGTTTGTCATTTATTGCTTTCTTTACAGTTCTGTTTATCCACATTGGTTTTTTCTTGTTCCTTAACCTTTTATTCCCATAAGGTATGTACCTCTCACAATTAGATATTAGGATGCATCTGTTGTTCTGTCAGGTCTATTGGTTAATACTAAGTCCAGTATGGCCGTCCCTCTAGTCGGGTCCTGAACCAGTTGGGAAAGGTAATTGTCTTTGGTTATTTCCAAGAACCTGTTTCCTTTATGAGATATACAGGTTTCAGTTTTCCAGTCTATATCTGGGTAGTTGAAATCCCCCATAATAACGACCTCATTATGATTTGCCACCTCGTCTATTTCGTTTAGAAGTAGATTTTCTATGGGCTCTGGTATACTAGGGGGTTTATAATAAAGTCCTATTAGTATTTTATTATTGTTTTTGGCTCCATTTATTTCTACCCATATTCATATATGAAGACATCCGTGATTAGGATCTAATATTCCAAGCAAGATTTCTTAATATAGTTTATAAATCTACAGTACATGTCCTCTATGCAGTCCATCATAGAGAGTTCTGGCTGAATAAATATTGGCAGTGGCATTTGATGACCGTGAGGGCACCAGGGTACATCAGAACTTTTATATTGAGATTTTGTTATCATTGTGGTATCATTTTGGATTCATTTTAGTGTTTTTAATTCTGTATATATATCCACCCTCATTGCATTTTGTCATAAATGAGTTTGCTGTATACTTGACAGCCAAAGCCATTATATACTTTTATTTGCCACATATTGTGCTGATTTGGGTACCCAGAGGCATTGTGCTCTTGTATCAAGCTTGATTTTTACAACTCCTTTTTTTGTTATGTTTTCCAAAATCCTGTTTTAGTGATTATGTTCCATGGGGTTGAAGAATAGATTTGCTTTGTAGATAGATAAATACATGTGTCTGTTCATACAAGATCTACTGTGTTAGAAAGGGGATTCTAAAGATTAAAGATATTACAAACTGTCATTTATTTGCAACGTACTGTATGTGGACAGAGCCTGGAAGCATGCAAAGTCTGGTTCTGTAGTATGTAGCCATATAGACTCCATGTTTTGCCATGTGATGCCTCTGTAGGGCACAATTGAAGTGGAAACAACATTTTTCTTAGACAATGGCTTTAAAATATTGAAACTACTGATGGGCAGATCCAGTCCTCTGTTCCACTGTTCCAAGGCTTGGCCCTGAAAGCTCATGTATGTGCCAGCAAGAATGCAATGTATGTGCAGTGGATCATATTCGGCTGTGCATGCACCAATTACACTCTCATCTGTGCACTGGCCCCAGCATCAGAACATTGAGGATAACTGGCCCTGTCAATCAGTGGCAGAGGTGAAGTGGTGCTTGCAAGGGGCTAGGCTTGCTCTACTGTGCTCCATGTGCCTCATTAGCATAAACAGTATAAATTACTCAAAAGCTACACATTGGATTGCTGCAGGGGCCGTTGCACTAAGCATGATCTTAAGGGTTGTTCATGCTGATAGATTTTCACAGAAAGATTGACAAATTTTCATATATTTTTCTCAGAAACCCAGAGGAAATTTGACTTGCTTATTCCTCATGCATACTCAGCGTCCTCCATAAGAAGAAGTAGTACCCTTTCAAACAGCCAAGCAAAGTGTCTTTGCTCAGCTCTGCTAAAGGGTAGTTACCCAGAAAGAGCTGTAGTCCTCATTTGAGACAGTTTTGTTTTTCTTTCTGTGTTTGAAAAACATGCAGTTCAGCTTTCTTTTTTTCATAGTAAGATTTTCCCCTGGTGGTAGCTCAAACTGTTCAATAAGTGTCTTTTTACAACAAGATCTATTGCTGTGCTTGCATCCCTACATAATGGTTCTCTGGAAAAGAGACATACAAGCTTTCCAAAAAGAAAGGAATACTGAGTGTCTCATACCAGGAACCCAGCCCTTTCTGGGTAACTACCCTTTAGCAGAGAAAGATTGCTTGGCTGTCTAAGAGGCCTTGGTTGGGGTATCGTTTCTCTGTATGGTGGGTGCCAATGCTCCTTTGGATTTATGGGAAAAATATATGAAAATTAGCACATCTTACTTCTGCTAGCATGAGATAGGCTTAGGAAAGCTAATTTGAATTTCTTTCTCAGAAACCCAGAGGGGCGTTGCCTGGTCCACAATACTCTGCACACATACTAAGCGCTCTCCATGATATATTTCCCAGAAACCCAGACTTGCCTTTTAATCTTTTCTATTCTCTAATATAGAGAAGTATCTGTTTTAAATTAACTCCCTGGTTGCCTCATATAAATGAAGCTATAATTCTAGGAGAAATGTAGACTCCATTCACAACTTTTTCACTTGGTTTGTCATTATATATATATAATATATATGGAATATATATATTCCATAAATTAGCTTCCCGTTTTAGGACAATGTCGTATCTGTATTCTAATGAAATTCACAACTATCTACCACTTTTGTGCCCACATAAGCAAAATGGTACATCTAGTACAGTTATAATAACATCATGTTGGAACTGCCTGCACTTTTACTCCCTCTACCACAGAATTGTTCTTCGTAAAGCTGCTCACATTAGCATGTGGGGCTGACCTTTACAAATATGTGAGAAACAAAACCACAACGATGAATCTGACAAAAAGGAACCACTCCTACTAGTTGATCAGTCAGGGATGGGAAAAGCATGTTTAGTCTTGGTGAAGCTCAGATTTGTGCGCTGAATTTGTTAATATACTGTAATGTTCATACATATTAACATCTGCCACCTAAAACTTTTCATTAGTTTATGCTAACTGTAAGCTGTTATTTAACCTGCTAGATGTTTCCATGAATATATGTTAAAGTTCAATAAAAATCTGATCTTTATTGTCAAAGTATGATGTATTTATATTTATACAATCTGACACACTGATCACAATTTGTAGCAAAAACCGCTGACAAGCTGTAATTGCATTGACACGGTAATAGTAGTTAAAGATTTGCAGGCTGAATGTGCTCTGGGTCTAAATTATGTCTTTTCCATCTTGTCAAGTGATAATAATGCACCTTCTAACATTTCTCTCAGAATGATTATATGAATTATGTGACCTAGCTTGACAATAAATTCATTGGTCCTTTTTAAAGGCAGACGTAATATAGTCTGTCTGTTGTAGGATTGTATATTTTACATAAATATGTAATATAATTTTATGCATGTTATAAAAAATGTACACTGTATGGCTTTAGTAGCAAGCATTCCCCTTACTTGAAGACAACTTTTACTGGCCAATTCCGAAGATCCAATTACAGTTCTCAATATTTTCTCAGTTCAAGCAGAATGTCAGTACATGATATTTGAATTGGGCATGTCCAGGGCTGCAACAGGAGTTTCAAGGGCCCATACAGGAAAACCGTGAGGAGCCCCTTCCTTATCTCCCCTTCATAGCCATAACTTTTTTGTATCATACCATTTTGTCATAAACATACGTAAGATTTTAATTTCTATTATTTTTATTATGAGAAGGAAAAAAACAACAATTGCACCATTTTTATTTACACTGTGATCATCTTAATTAAAGTGTTTACTATATTGTACAGGCTGCTATGATTACAGGGATACCAAATACTATATACTTGTGATATTTAACAGTAAGCATGTTACAAAACACATTTTGTATTGTATTGTTTTTCCCTAATAACATTAAGGGGCCGTTCACACGACCGTGTGAACGGGTCCACACCTATTCCGCAAAATTACGGAATAGGTGCAGGTCCGTTCACTTCTATGGCCGGGACGCGATCTTGCTGAGCCGCGGCTCCGCAAGAAATGATAGAACATGTCCTATTCTTGTCCGCTGTTGCGGACAAGAGCAGGCATTTGAACAGGGCGCTCGGTCATGTGTTCCGCAAATTGTGGAACACATGCCGGGAGGCATCCGTGTTATTGCGGATCCACATTTTTGCGGACCCGCAATACCATAGCCGTGAGAATGGCCCCTAACTTTGCCGAAAATTGTAACTTTTACTTTCCAGCTTGTCTTTTAGCATAAAAATGCTGGAAAGTAAAAGCACCTAAAAAGCTATATAAATAGCAATTGTATTTATGTACTATTAGCCCTGTGAAGAAAACAGTAATACAGTCATGGCCAAAAGTTTTGAGAATGATACAAATATTAATTTTTACAAAGCTACTGCACTTAAAACATGTTAATATAATAAAAAAAAAGTCCTTAGTTACACATATTTGCAAATGATCATGCCACTCACCAATCGTCACGGTAACTTCCTGTGGATGGGTCCCTACAAATGCCTCTGTTCAGACTACATCCAAGTCTCCATGGTTCAGGGCGTGTGGAACCAGCTAAATAGGTATCCTACCAGGAAGTCCTGGGTGAATGGGCGTCGTCAGGTCCAAAAGGAGTATGCGAGACTCAGTATATAACAATACAAACTATAATAAAAAGTTCGGACCAACGATATATATATATATATTTTTTCATAAGTGCATATCCATAAAGCAGAACTATAGATGTATAAAGGTATGGTTGCACAACATGTAATAAACAATAAGAGTAGAAATAAATTTAAATATATGTGGCGCTATGCCGACTAAAGATAAAAAAGGAAGTCCTTAGTTACACATATTTGCAAATGCGTGATCATGCCCACTCACCAATCGTCACGGTAACTTCCTGTGGAGTGGGTCCCTACACTCATCTATGCCTCTGTTCAGACTACATCCAAGTCTCCATGGTTCAGGGCGTGTTGAACCAGCTAAATAGGTATCCTACCAGGAAGTCCTGGGTGAATGGGCATCGTCAGGTCCAAAAGGAGTATGCGAGACTCAGTATATAACAATACAAACTATAATAAAAAGTTCGGACCAACGATATATATATATATATTTTTTCATAAGTGCATCCATAAAGCAGAACTATAGATGTATGGTTGCACAACATGTAATAAACAATAAGAGTAGAAATAAATTTAAATATATGTGGCGCTATGCCGACTAAAGATAAAAAAGGAAGTCCTTAGTTACACATATTTGCAAATGCGTGATCATGCCCACTCACCAATCGTCACGGTAACTTCCTGTGGAGTGGGTCCCTACACTCATCTATGCCTCTGTTGCTCCATTAACACAGGTGTGGGTGTTGATGAGGACAGGGCTGGAGATCAATCTGTCATGATTAAGTAAGAATGACACCACTGGACACTTTAAAAGGAGGCTGGTGCTTGGCATCATTGTTTCTCTTCTGTTAACCATGGTTATCTCTAAATAAACACGTGCAGTCATCATTGCACTGCACAAAAATGGCCTAACAGGGAAGAGTATCGCAGCTAGAAAGATTACACCTCAGTCAACAATCTATCGCATCATCAAGAACTTCAAGGAGAGAGGTTCCATTGTTGCCAAAAAGGCTCCAGGGCGCCCAAGAAAGACCAGCAAGCGCCAGGACCGTCTCTTAAAAGTGTTTCAGCTGTGGGATCAGGCTACCAGCAGTGCAGAGCTTGCTCAGGAATGGCAGCAGGCAGGTGTGAGTGCATCTGCACGCACTGTGAGGCGGAGACTCTTGGAGCAAGGCCTGGTCTCAATGAGGGCAGCAAAGAAGCCACTTCTCTCCAGAAAAAACATCAGGGACAGACTGATATTCTACAAAAGGTACAGGGAGTGGACTGCTGAGGACTGGGGTAAAGTCATTTTCTCTGATGAATCCCCTTTTCAATTGTTTGGGACATCTGGAAAACAGCTTATTCGGAGAAGACGAGGTGAGTGCTACCACCAGTCTTGTCTCATGCCAACTGTAAAGCATCCTGAAACCATTCATGTGTGGGGTTGCTTCTCAGCCAAGGGAATCGGCTCTCTCACAGTCTTGCCTAAAAACACAGCCATGAATAAAGAATGGTACCAGAATGTCCTCCGAGAGCAACTTCTCCCAACCGTCCAAGAGCAGTTTGGCGATCAACAATGCCTTTTCCAGCATGATGGAGCACCTTGCCATAAAGCAAAGGTGATAACTAAATGGCTCAGGGAACAAAACATAGAGATTTTGGGTCCATGGCCTGGAAACTCCCCAGATCTTAATCCCATTGAGAACTTGTGGTCAATCATCAAGAGACGGTGGACAAACAAAAACCTACAAATTCTGACAAAATGCAAGCATTGATTGTGCAAGAATGGACTGCTATCAGTCAGGATTTGGTCCAGAAGTTGATTGAGAGCATGCCAGGGAGAATTGCAGAGGTCCTGAAGAAGAAGGGTCAACACTGCAAATATTGACTTGCTGCATTAACTCATTCTAACTGTCAATATAAGCTTTTGTTACTCATAATATGATTGCAATTATATTTCTGTATGTGATAAAAATATCTGACAAACACACATAAAAAACCAGAGGGCAGCAGATCATGTGAAAATATAATATTTGTGTCATTCTCAAAACTTTTGGCCATGACTGTACTATTTGGTAGCTTTTTAGCCACAAAATATCCTATCTGTCTAGTTATATAGCATAGTGGTTTCTTTTATAATAGAAAATTACATATTTCTGTAAGGTATGTAGGATTTTTTACTACCCAATAGTAATGCTATTTATTTAATATTATGTCTGTGAATAAAACAGTAATACTGTTTAGTAGTTTTTTAGGCACAGAAAATCCTATCCTTAAGGGCTCATTCACATGACCGTATCTATGTTCCCGCATCCATTCCGCTATTTTGTGGAACGGATGTGGATCCGTTCATTTCAATGGGGTCGCAAAAGATGTAGACAGCACATTGTGTACTGTCCATATCTGTACTTTTGCTCCATGGCCCCACGAAAAAGATAGAGTATGTCCTATTCTTGTTTACAATTTTGGACATGAATAGGCATTTCTATCATAGGGCTGGCCATATGTGTTCCACAAAATGCAGAATGCACGTTGGTATCCGTGTTGTGAATCCACAATTTGCGGACCACAAAACACATATGGTTGTTTGAACGAGTTCTGTAACAGTGAAGACCTTTATTTTAGTGGTAAATTCATTGCCTGTTATGCAGAAGGTTTAGGGTTTAATTTCCAACATAGACCTTTAAAATAATTTCTTTAGTAATTTTCTGTGGACTGGTAGAGGGCCCCTCCTCCAACCCATCATCTACAGTACTGTCCTGATGATGGACCTGGGCATGTTTATCATGTGGGGACTTTCTGAGTTGAGGGTGTAATTTTAGATCCGTTATTTCACTGCATTACATATAATGAGTGCCATTTATGGGAAGGTTTTATAGCAAAGAACAAGGAATATACACAAAGGAGAGGCTTTTTCCCTCAACTCTTCTTTTGATGGAAGGTAAAGATGGCATAGTGAAGGGCTTTTTTAAGTGAGGAGCCCATCATTAGGCATGAGGCAGTGTGAGTTGGGTCGCGTATCCCCAATGGCTACCTCTATGGTGCACATGCCCTTGCATGCAACAAAATGATATGAACAGTATGTTGTTGCAGTTACATGTCATGAACTGGATAGTTGAGTCATAAAGCCACAATCAGATTGTTGCAGGCTAGACTGAGGTGTGGAGCCTTGTGGATGCACTTGTTTCCCCTTCAACCCTGAAAGGAGATGTGAACTTTGCTACTGGAGGTTCCCCAGGTTTGTGGTCTCCAGAATAGTCTCAGATTGCCGATAGTGGCACAGCAGGTTCACTGATATGGTCAGGAACTGAGCCTTCACCAGGAATGCAGACAGAGGACAAAAGGCAAAAGGTGAAACCATGAACATAGTCAGGAATAGGCTAAGATCAAAATTCAGAAGAAAAACCACAGGTACCAGGCACAATGCAATAGGAGAACACAGACACATGGTCAGAAATAAGGCTGAGGTCAGGTTCAAAATCTATTTAAGTAGTAATAACAAAAAATGAACATCTCTAAGCAATGTTCTACATATGAGAACATTTTCAAATATGCCAGCTGCTGGGGCATAGCTATGGGGGTTGCAGAGGTAGCAGTTGCTACTGGGCCCAGGAGCCTGAGGGGGCCCAAAGACCCTGTGCTGCATAAGAAGACACTGGTATTATAGAAGTGAATGCTGGTTCCCTGCCCCTGGCCACAAAGCACAGAGGGAAGGGGGCCCAAGGTGAACTCTTGCCCCCGGGCCCATGAACCTTTATCTATACCCTGATCACCCAGTCTGATATCATCAGGCAATTCCAGCCACCATGACGACTTTATGTGGACTAACAGAAGGCGAGTCACACTGGAACAGGTAAGAGAAGTGTCAGATTGTTTGGCACCCTAATGAGACAGGTGAACTGACCCGTGGCCAAGAGCAGAGATCCGGCACTAGGAAGTTATCAGTAACATGATCACTTGGTCTAGATGTTTGAAAATACTTTATGTGAAAAAAGTTGTCTAACTTTTTACAATCTAAAAAGATGTTATGATCCACCAAAGTGCTGCCATATTTCTACTGTTTACTGAATATATTCAGTCTCTTTCTTGTGCTATAAGCCTTTTCCTTGTATCTATTAATTACATCTATTTATTTCCCTCCGTGAATAATATAGAGATTCCATTACCTAGCCCCATATTCTTGGAGAAGATTCAGATTGCCATAGTAACCCATCTAACTGTCAAGATAAAATCTATGCATAATAAACTATAAAAAAATCCTCCTGTTTAATAAAATATCATGCCAGGTACAATAAAATTGGAGAAACATGTAGCACAATAAAAAGTAACCATGCTTGGTACATAAACACCACCAGCCAGGAGGGCATATATAAATCCTGTTTAATGTATTAATAACCCCATACATTTATTTCCCTTGCCGACAATATATGTTAGCCTTCTAAATGTAGAAATGCAATTTTACTCTGAAGGATATAGGGATTGTTTACCTTGCAGTATTACATCTATTAATCTCTTTGATATTTGGACATCTTAGTGGTGTGATTATTATAATGCTGCTTTGTAAATGAAATGTAGTGACAGAGCTGTTTGTTATTGTCCCAACACCTCCCATCAGGCAGGTGTTTCTCAAAGATTTCCTCCTCTATTCACTTGCTGACAAGAAGATTTATCAGTCTAACCTTACTTTATACATGGCTGTCATTTGGGTTTGATGATAACTTGGCAATGATAAACTAAGTATAGGCCAAGGAAATTAAAGTAAGACTAATAAGTGTTTTCTTGTAAAGCATATAACAATTAGTGTTAATTGGGTAGCTACAGTAAAAGATAATCTCAGTTATTGCCCTGTAAAAAGCTTTTGTGCTTTATACCCCATTTTGTTACTTTGATGTGCAGTTCAGCTTTATTCACTGATTCTTGCTTTAATGGTTAGGAATAATTTTTCGAAAGCAATGTATCCAAAGTATAAATCAAACTTTTATCATACATATTGTAAAATTATGGTTATTTTTATTTTCCATAGTATTATTTATTTAAAAAAACATTCCCAAAATATTGACTTGGGCTACTGAACTTTATAATAGCTTAATACTTCTTGTTCGTTAGAGATCACTTCTCAGCAATCATCTTATCACAGACAGGATTACAATTGAGGGTAACACCTCTAATATAAAGCTCAAGGTAAGATAACACAGGATCTACTATTGACAGTAGGTGATGTCGCAGTTCACCTCTTCCCCCTCCCTGCACAATGACCTCTACTAAAGACTCTCCTATGAAGTTAATAAATTATCTTCAGACTGCTGAAGAGCAAATCTCTGGAATGCTGTTAACAAAGCAGATCAGTAACTTAAACAATTTGGCTATGCTAAATCATGTATAGAAAATAAAAATAGTTTAGAAAAAATGTGATACATTTAAGTTTCAATGAGATTTACATGCTGCAGTAGTGTGCAGGGTGGACAAAAACTGTGAGTGGAAGTACACCAAATAGCTAGGGTCCACCCCCTGCGCTCTGATGCCCTCATTTGCACATAGAATAAGGCTCTTTTTTTCTCTGGAACAGTACAATGTATTTTGACCATGCAGATTTCATTTTAAATCATAATGACCAACCCTACAAGGCAGTATGCTTGATTTAATTGAATTGATCTGCAGTGGGCCTGGGAGTGGAGAGGACGGTAGTAGTATTAATGGCAATGATAATGGTAGTAGTACACACTGTGGCAGTACTCACTCTCATGCTCACTGGGCCATGCAGTGAAAGGAGGGACACACCCTTTCTTCCCCTTGGGGCAAACCCTAGTTTGGGGGTCTTCTGCTTGGTGGTAGGTGGGGTGCTGTGGTGTAGGTGGGTTCTGGGGTATGATGCAGGCATCCCTTGAAGTACAGAGCAGTCTGAAATACAATGCTCAGGTGGTGGTGACATCCAACAATGAAGCCAGTTTTGAATTAAAAAAAATCAACTGCGCTTTACTGAAACAACTGGTGTATATACATGCACTTGTAAAGGTAGGCACAGTCTTTAAATGTTGCACAAATCAATACATCAGTTTGTCTAAGGCTGAATATAGCTCACAGAGATATGATACAATACAGTAAACGTCCAAAGTTAGAGAAGTGTCACAGTAATTATTGGGCGCTAAAAGAAAACAAAAAAACTTTATTGAAAATACATTTTAGTAAAATAGGGTAGATCAATACGCCCTTAGATACATATGGCAAAAAATATATATATTAACCCCAGCCTGTTATATATTAGTGATGTAAATGCACAAAACCTGCTTAAAAACAGCCAGGAGTCACCAAATCCCTGTCTGAAATAAACTCAGTATCCCAATATCAGGGAGGGGGCTATGACCTCAGACAAGGCTTCATAAACAGTGCCTCTGTCTGTGTGGCTTTTGGGACTACAGATAAGTTAGCTCAACGCGTTTCTGGGCGAGTATAATAGGCCCTCATCAGGAGCTACTAAGACCCTAATCATGCGCCACATACAGTGTGCAAAGACAGACAAACATAAAACACAGCGCGCTCGCCACCTCTCTCTGTGGCAGCGCCTCCGGCACTAATGCGGCCGTAGCACGGCCGCCGAACATCCCAAGTATAAAAGGATGTTGCTCCACCCCTAAGTGCCGACGTCACACCAATCAGCTGTCTGCATTGCCCGACTGAATGGAGCAGTATCCAGTAGATGCTCCACAGGGCAAACAAACGCTGACTCACTGTTTGGTTGAGCAGCGTCAACGTCACAAACGGACGTCTATGTCACAGTTATTTATATCAATGGGACCAATCGGCGGCTGATATATGTTGCACCATGGAATGGAGTCAGCAACTTAATGTCAATATTGATCGGGCACATAGATGAAAGTAGCAATTTGATATACATGTTATTCAGGTACAGTATACCAGCCTTGAGCGCAGCAACTATAGGATGAATAATAGTGATATAACAAGTCACATATAAGCGATGACATCTTAATATTTCTTACGGTACAAAGGCCATAGTTTTAAATTAGCTGGATAATGGACATAGAAGATTATCCAGCAATTACAATGACATCTATTACATACCGCCGTGGCAGTAACATTAGAGATCGCCTGGTGCACAGTTTCCATCAACCTGTGCCTCGTTCTCCTCAGTGGCTATCTAACCCACCCAAGGGGACATTTAAATGTGGGAACTGCATTGCGTGTAAATCCATCAAGAAGGGTAACATCTTCACCAGAACCAGTACAGGTCGCTCGTATGACATTACAGCTTTTATTAATTGCAAAACGATGGGTCTGGTGTATTTGGCAACTTGTGCGTGTGGTATTCAATATGTGGGTAAGACCACCAGAGAATTTAGGAGACGCATCGGGGAACACCTGGGAGACATTCGTAAAGGTGCTGATACCCCGATCGCTCGCCACATGACTGAATCACATGCATCTGATGGTACCACTTTGCAATTTCAAGGCATTGAGGTCATTAGACCGTCCCAGAGAGGTGGAGATTTGGATAGGCGGCTCTTGCAAAAAGAGGCTGCAATGGATATTTTGGATGGGAACAGTGCGCCCGGATGGTCTTAATGACCATATTTCATACACTTGTTTTATATAGGTGCCAATAGGGGGTCCCCTAATTGTATACTAGTGGAAAACAGTGTATTTCATTTGTTGCCTTGTTGTACCGCAGTACCTCTTTCCGTTGTAGCTCATTAAGGCATGGTTTATTTACTAGTTGCTTGGCATGCATTTAACATCTGTGGATAACACTCAGGGAATACCCAATTAGGGTTGGCACCGTTTTGGTGAACATGGGGAGTTCACCCCTTTATATAGTACACCTAATCAGCGAAATCTCCTATTTATTGTCATCATTATATTTATATGTGGACAGAGGAAGGTGCTATGTGGTTAATATAAATCCTCCTGGACGATCTCCTATTACTATCCAGATGTCATTGTAATTGCTGGATAATCTTCTATCTATGTCCATTATCCAGCTAATTTAAAACTATGGCCTTTGTACCGTAAGAAATATTAAGATGTCATCGCTTATATGTGACTTGTTATATCACTATTATTCATCCTATAGTTGCTGCGCTCAAGGCTGGTATACTGTACCTGAATAACATGTATATCAAATTGCTACTTTCATCTATGTGCCCGATCAATATTGACATTAAGTTGCTGACTCCATTCCATGGTGCAACATATATCAGCCGCCGATTGGTCCCATTGATATAAATAACTGTGACATAGACGTCCGTTTGTGACGTTGACGCTGCTCAACCAAACAGTGAGTCAGCGTTTGTTTGCCCTGTGGAGCATCTACTGGATACTGCTCCATTCAGTCGGGCAATGCAGACAGCTGATTGGTGTGACGTCGGCACTTAGGGGTGGAGCAACATCCTTTTATACTTGGGATGTTCGGCGGCCGTGCTACGGCCGCATTAGTGCCGGAGGCGCTGCCACAGAGAGAGGTGGCGAGCGCGCTGTGTTTTATGTTTGTCTGTCTTTGCACACTGTATGTGGCGCATGATTAGGGTCTTAGTAGCTCCTGATGAAGGCCTATTATACTCGCCCAGAAACACGTTGAGCTAACCTATCTGTAGTCCCAAAAGCCACACAGACAGAGGCACTGTTTATGAAGCCTTGTCTGAGGTCATAGCCCCCTCCCTGATATTGGGATACTTGAGTTTATTACAGACAGGGATTTGGTGACTCCTGGCCGTTTTTAAGCAGGTTTTGTGCATTTTCATCACTAATATATAACAGGCTGGGGTTAATATATATATATTTTTTGCCATATGTATCTAAGGGCGTATTGATCTGCCCTATTTTACTAAAATGTATTTTCAATAAAGTTTTTTTGTTTTCTTTTAGCGCCCAATAATTACTGTGACACTAAGGCTGAATATAGGAGATAGACAATATAGTGGTTCCCTCTGATTCCCTTTTCAGATAAACTGTGCAATCTTTCCAATTCAGTCAGCAGGGGGTGGCCACAGATGCAATTGTTCTCTCTCTATATATAATTTTTTTTTTATTTATTTACTTTTTTTTCAAGCTGTGGGGTGTAGTTCTTTAACCGATGGCTAATCAGGCTTTTTGGTGTGGTAGGGGAGCCAGAAACTTCTAACTCCAACCAAAATGCAGTAAAGTCCTCAACCAATAAACATGCGTCTTCTTCACTGGATTTCATTTTCCCAGCACTCTTCCTTGTAATAGCCACTCTTCCTTCTGTTAGGCTCAATACTTCTTTCCCTCAGAGGCTGGTACTTGCTTTTGTCACTTTTATCCAGTCTGCTGGCTGCTATTTGCTCAAACTTCTGCTGTCTGTTAGCTTGCTTCTTTGCACCTCCTCACTGACCAGTTACTACTCACTGACTACACACAGCCCTATTGAGAAGGCTGGGACCAGCCTACATATAGCAACTATATAGAAGGGCTGCCCAATCAACCCCTTATCCCCATATACACCGTGTGCTGTCCGCTTCCGTAGTTCTGCGGCCCTGCAAAATATATAGAGCATGTCCTATTCAGACAAGAATAGGCATTTTCTATGATAGCAGCAGCCATGTACAGTCCGTAAATTGCGGAACACACGGCCCGATAGCCGTATTTTGCGGATCTGCAATTTGCGGATCCGCAAAACACTACAGTCGTGTGAATACGCCCTTAGAAAAAGAAAGTGAATACATAGAATTATTAACCGATTTTATCAGTGACCACTGGTTTGCTGAAGAGCCCGCTGACAGAAAATATTATTTTTCTGACAGAGTAGTGGTTAAACCGAGTCCGTCCAGGAACTGCCTATAAGAAGAGATGTGTGACAAAAGAGTTGAGCGAATAATGGAGTAAGTGCATATAGTATTTTGTGAATTGGGCGTGGAACTGATCTAGGTGAAGTTTGTGAGGTGAGATATTATGAAGGGCAGGAGTTGTAGAGGTGGTATCTATGTAGTGACCAAGCTGCTCATATTTGGGAAAAAGCCTTGTGTGTTCGTGATTCCCAGTGAGAAATCTCTTCAAGTCTTGCAAGTGGGTCAATTTTATTTAGCAAGTGAAAAGTGGTTTGAATTAGCTTTTTAACTGCTGCTAACATGTAGTTTATGAGGCGGCTGCTTTACTTGGTAACACTTCAGGGGAAGCAAGAAAACAGAGCTATTCTCAGGTTTGGGTGGAAGGCAGTTCTTATAGACTTTTATTTATAATCTTGGAAAACTGCAGCCAAAATTGTCTAATATTCGTGTAGTCCCATGTGAAATAATATGCTCATTAGCAGATCGTAGGTGAGGGTATAGGCTGCTCGTGTGGCTGTGTGGTGGCAGCATGCTCATTGCAGATGGTAGGCTTTCCTGAAAAGGTGAGTTTTCAGGGTACTCTTAGAAGTTTGGTTGTTGGGGGAGAGTCTGATGTGTTGGGGTAGAGAGTTCCAGAGTAGGGGAGGGGCATGTGAGAAATGTTGTCGATTGTATGAAGAACAGATGAGAGAAAAACAGAGGAGGAGGTCCTGTGAAGATCTGAGATTACGTGTGGGAATGTATTGAGAAAGCAGGTCAGAGATATAAGTAGGGGACAGGGTGTGGATGGCCTTATATGTAGTTGTAAGCATTTTAAACTGAATTTTCTGGGCAATGGGGAGCCAGTGAACAGTGAAGGGATTGGCAGATGGGGGAGGCAGAAGAGAAACGAGGGGAGAGGTGGATTAACTGGGCAGCAGAGTTGAGAATAGATTGGAGGAGAGTGAGGGTTCTGGATGGGAGGCCACACAGGAGGATATTGCAGTAGTCTAGGCGGGAGATCACTAGAGCATGCACTAGTATTTCAGTTGACTCTGGGTTGAGAAAGGAGCAAATGAGAAAGGAGAGATGGAGCAAATGAGAAAGGAGACATGTTCTTAACTTGAAAATGGCAGTTGGAGGTGAGGGTTTGGATGTGTGGCTTAAAGGACTGGGCAGAATCAAATGTAACCCCCAGGCAGCAGGCCTGCGAGACTGGAGAAAGCATTGAGCTATAAATTGTAATGGACAGGGCATGGGGGAAAGAAAATAAATTCAGTTTTCTCCATGTTGAGCTTTAGGAAGCAGGACGAGAAGAATGAAGATATGACCAACAGACGCACTGGGATTCAGGATAGCAGGGAAGTGACATCTGGGTAGATTTGAGTGTCGTCAGCATAGACGTGGTATTGGAAGCCATGGGAGTCTATGAGCTGTCCCAGGCCAAATGTATAAATGGAGAAAAGTAGGGGTCCCAGGACAGAGCCATGAGGGACACCAACAGAGAGGGTGGCAAGAAGTGACAAGAAGCTAATGTATGAATTGGAAGCGTGGTAGGTTCTGTTGGTGAGATACAAGGAGATCCAGGAGAGGGCTAGGTCTTTGATGCTAAGGGAAAAGAGGAGAGAATAGTAGGAGGAGAGAATAGTTAACAGTGGCAAAGGCAGAAGAAAGGTCAAGAAGGAGGAGCACAGAGTAGTTTAGCTTTGACAGCTAGCAGATCGTTGGCGACTTTGGTTAGACAGTTTCGCTGCAGTGATGGGGTCTGAAGCCGGATTGCAGCTGATCAAAAAGCGAGTGGGGTGAAAGGTGTGAGGGCAATTCAAGATGAACGTGTTGTTCTAGGAGTTTGGTTGCAAATGGGAACAGTGAAATGGGACAATAGCTGGATAAAGAGGATGTGTCCAGACAAGGCTTCTTGAGTATGGGTGTGATGGTTGCATTTTTAAAGGAGGAAGGGAAGACGCCAGTGGTTAGCGATAGGTTAAAGAGTTGGGTTAGGGCAGGGATAACTATAGTGGTGAGGTTAGGGAAGAGGTGGGATGGGATTGGGTCAAGGGCACAGGTGGTGAGGTGTGACTTGGAGACTAACAGAAGAAAAGCTTACCAACTTAAAGTGGTAAACTGGGTTATGTGGGAAGAGCATTGGGTGGCTGTGTAGGGGTGTAGTGGGGGTTATTAAAGCTTTCACAGATTTTATCTTTGAAGTATGAGGCAAAGTCTTCAGCTGAGATGAGTGTTGTAGGAGGGGGTACATGAGGATGGAATAGAGAGTTAATGGTATTAAACAGTTGTTTGGGGTTATGGGAGAAAGATGATATTAGTGAAGTAGTCCTGTTTAGAAGAGGTGAGTGCAGACTTGAATTTGAGAACAGCTTGTTTGTATGAGATGAAGTCCACCTTGGAGTGAGTTTACATCCAGCGCTATACTGCGACTCTGGAAGCTTGTTTCAGTTTTTTGTCTGATTAGTGTTCCAGGATTGTTGATTGATTTGCTGTGTTCTGGTGTGTGTGAGAGGGGCGACTGAGTCAAGGGCTGAAGTAATTGTAGTGTTGTAGAAAGCATTGGCTGTGTCGGTGTCATGAAGGGAGGAAATGGTGGATAGCGGTGAGAGAGAGTCTGTGAATGGAGAGGTTTTTGAGATTTATGAGGGTTATTTCTGGACTGGAGAGGCAGTTGAAGGGAGAGTGGTTGAAAATGTAAGAAGATTGTGATCTGAGAGGGGGAGAGGAGAGTTTGAAAGGTTAGATAGGGAGAAGAGGCGGGTGAAGACAAGGTCTAGAATGCGTCTGTCTCTGTGGAAGGCTGTGGAGGACTATTATGTGAGTCCAAAGGAGGCAGTAGCAAGTGAGTGTAGGATAAAGCAAGATGTGTCTGACCATGTTTAGATGAGAAGATTTGTGTGTGTAGGAGGAGTTGAGCAGAAGTAGCTAGTTGAGAGGATAGTAGGAAATGTGAGATAAATAGCTCTTTGTCTGGTTTAGGAATAGTGGGTTTATGGAATAGTTTGATGGATATGAAGCTAATAGTGGTAAACACAAGTGAAAACATATTTATGCAGTGGTGTTGTACAAGAGGACTGTGAAATTGTGAAAATAAATTTTAAGCAAATGGAATTACCTTCTGTTCACTTCTGATTCAATTCCAGGTATAATTCCTGCTTTACACTTAAATGTGGCACTTAGATGTGCACTCAGATTACCAAGGCCACAAATGACCACATACCTCCAATAAATACAAATAAGGAATGCTAATTATGATACTGGGAGTGAGCAGGAGCTGGATGGAGCATTAGGTCTAATTAGCACAGGCAGATCTAAACAGATTTTCTCTACAACCAGCATTGATAAAAACATACCAAAAACAAACTATCAGGTGTGAATGTCTATCAATTTGGTTGGAGACTGGGTTACTGGGGGCAGTGGTGCCAGAGAGAACTGAAACATACCAAAAACAAACTCTGGTGTGAATTTCTGTCAATTTGGAGAGATATTATAATCCCAAAAGCAAAGAGACAAAATGGGATTCGCTTCTGTTTAAGTAGGTCAGTGTACGGTTTGAGAAGTCTGCATTTGCACAAGGTTACCGGAGCTAGTTCTTGATCTTTTGATAATGGCTGCACCATATTGTATCTATTTTGCTTATCTGGTTTTCACCATAATTAGTTCCTTTTGTTGGAAATTCAGAAATCTGCAAATTATGTCTATCTGGTAGGGTCAGTGGGTTTATGGACTGGGCATAGTTTGAAAAGACATTTAAGCGGCAAAAGATTCAGGAGCAGCCTCAGCCTAAAGTGAACAGTTTTTTGTACTGCCATTCTAACCTGACGCACATCAGCAAATGAACGTGCACCACCTGAACAACTAGGTTCAGTTGGACCTGGACTGTGCCCTTTATCTATGTTCTCTGACCCTGTGGACTTCTAAAGCAGATTGGAATAGTGTCTGGAACCTACTGAGTTTGCTGTACTGTCTTGTCCAGCTTCCAATGTAATTTCAGAGAGGGTTTTCAGTGACGCAGATGGCTTCTTCACACCCAAATGGATAAGCTTGTGCTCCGCAAGTGTATAAAAATCACATTTGCTAAAATGAGTGAGGCACACATCTCTGCCTGATGACAGTGAATAGATCTGTCATTGCTGACAGTGGCTATTTATCGATGGCCCAATGATGAAACTATTCCTATCAGCCTGTTCTATGTGTTCCATACTGTACTTCAGCTGCTGCTACTCCCCCTGCTGTCACTATTGCTAGCCTTAAACAGCCGTATATATCCTACCTTATCAGTGAGGTTCTGCGGTGCACTGTTACCGGTGTTCTCAAAAAAGGCAAAAGTTTTAGGTGGTTGCTCAGAACAAGCCACTGCTTTGTCTGGTACTACAGTGTGTGTATAAACCCAAACAGGCATCTGCCCCCAGCATGGGACAATTTTTGCTACACCAATTCTGCAGTTTACAGAAACACCCCATATGTTGTTTTAAACTGCTGTATGGGCACACAACAATAACGGGAGGAGCACCATGTGGTTTTGGAGGGCAGATTTTGCTGGAATAGTTTGAGAGCTATGTTGCATTAGAAGAGACCCTAAAGTACCCCTACAGTAGAAACACCATAAAAAGCACAATTTTGTTACATCCCTCAACAAATTTTGAGGGGTGTAGTGAGCGCTTTGCCCCACAGGCATTTCATAGAATTGATATACTTGGCTATGAAAATGAAAAAAAAAAACATTTTTCCAGTGAAATGTTGCTTTAGCCTAAACATTTTAATTTTCACAAGGGGTAACAAGAAAAAGCACCTCAAAAGTTTTTAACAAATGTTTCCTCAATACATCAACTCCCCGTATGTGGTCATATACTGCTGGAAGGAGCGTCTTTTGGGTTTTGAAGAACAGATTTTGCTACAATGGTTATTGTCTGCATGTTGCATTTGAAGAGACTCTGAGGAAATTCACAAAAAGTGACCCATTTTGGAAACTGCACCCCTTAAGGAATTTATTGGTGTATGGGAGCACCAGTCAATATAAATTCCCCCCTTTGTGATTTTCTGCTTGTGTACTTCAGATATAGTACATGAAAAAACAATGTACAGTAAATTTTAACAGTAAATTGCAACATGTTGATGGAGTATACTCTGTCAAATACTGGTAATAAGCACTGGGATTTCTTTATCAATACTCTTTTCTAGTTTTAGTTGTTAAAGGTTCACTAACTTTTCAAAAAACATTTGGTATGTCATTGAGTGCTGAGACCTCCACAAGCATCAGACTTTGACCCATCTAAACTTTTGATATGTCTCTGACATATCAAAAGTTTTTTTAAAACTCAGTGACCTTTTAAATCATTTAGTGGAGTATTGGGAAACACAATCAGCTTTATAAACAAAGATGAAACATAAGCTTGCATTTGCATTCAGCAAACTTGAAATAAAAAAGAAATTAATAAAAATTATGTCCGATGATAAAACTAATTTTAATTGTAATCCTGTTATTGTCATGGATTAATAGATGAATCATGATTTTGTGTTGTGTGACATAATAATAATTTAATAATTTTATTTAATAATTTAGATCCCATAATTTTACTTGTAAAGTAAGGTACATACAAGGAAATTCAGTAAAGTAGACAAATCTTTGAGCAGAAATACACAGTTATTTCCTTAGGTCCAACGTTTTCCAAGACATGACAGGTGCAATATTGTATATACAGATCTATATACAGACAGCTAAAAGGTAAACCATGATGGTAATGTTTGAGAAGGTCACTTTCTCTGAGACAAGTTTGATACATGAGACCATTTGTCCAGAAAATAGACTAGAATTATAGACTTCTGCATATATAGTATGCATATTGTGCTATAAAAATGCTTATGTACATCATATGAATTATTTATTTCAGACTAGCTAGTAACCATACATTAATACATCACATTGAATTGTATTTTAATGGAGACAATCTACAGTGGTGTTTACAAGGTTATTTAATCACATTGTTAACATATCAATTTCTCCATAATGTTACATGCCAGTAAATGGTAAATCGAGACTCTACATTGTATAATAGAATTTTTTATATCATGTAACAGACTTCTTAGAGAAATTCCAATTTAAAGACACATATGAAACCAATAATTTACTGCTCCAAAGAGTTCCAAATGTAATAAAATGAGACATTGTCTGGTTAAGGCTACGTTCACTTTGTCATTATTTGGTCAGTATTTTTCATTGGTATCTGTAGCCAGGGCCAGATTTGAACCTGGTTCAGAATACCGACCATAAATTACTGTTGTGTGAAAGTGGCCTTAATTTGGTTTAATAAGACATTACTATGAGCAGAGTAATGTATCCATGTAAAAAAGAAGCTTGTTTGGGAATCGCATCCAGAGAATCAGACATAACTCTTATAGCCAATATTTTATATTCAGGATTATATTATACAATTGCACTGCAAATTTCATGTCTAATGAATTGATTCTGTTATTTCTATGTATTTTGTATGGTCGCTGGTCAATATTATCCTTTATTTTAAATTACACTTACATTTACTGTATATCTTACAGGGCATATAAAAATTGGTATTCTGCATACTAATACCACTATTAAAACCATACCATTCTGCATATCATGGATTATAGGTGTGGTCATCAGGAGGGAATAATTTATTAATGGCTTTGATGTTCGATATCCACCTTTTGAACAACAGGTTGTATACAATACCTACAGTAAATGGGCCTGCTACAAAGATACAATGTGGGACTTAAAAATGACATAATGTTCTGAGGTCGACATTTAATTTACAACAAAGTGCATAAGTCAGAGGAGTTGAGATAAGTGGAGAAATAGGTATTTTCTCTAATACGATACTTTACAGTTTTTTCATCTTTACTTGTCCTGTTGATTTATGCAAAGTTTGTTGACAGCGCCCATTTGACATTTAGGCATTCGTGCAGAACATAGTTTAACTAGAGCTAAACTTTGAACGGAATCTGTCACGTTAAATAGAGATGAGCGACTCTATTCACCGCTTCGTAGATTCGTATCGAATCTTGGAAATTTTCTTCTCCGAAGCGAATCCGAATTTTGTCGGATTCGCTTTGTATTATTCGTAAATGTACGCAAAATTTGACCGCTAACTATTAGAGATGAGCGAGCAGTAAAATGCTCGGGTACTCGTTATTCGAGATGAACTTTTCCGGATGCTCGGGTGCTTGTTTCGAGTAACGAACCCCATTGAAGTCAATGGGAGACTCGAGCATTTTTTGCAGGGGACCAAGGCTCTGCCTAGGGAAGGCTGGGTGAAAACCTGGAAACATCAGAAAATGATGGAAACACCACGGAAATGGACAGGAAACAGCAGGGGCAGCATGCATGGATGCCTCTGAGGCTGCCTAATCCCACCATTACCCCAAATTCTCAGGCAACAGCCTGGTGGTTACCATCATGGCAATTGTGCTCACCCAGACCAAGAAAGGTGAGGCACATGCCCATCACATGTTAGGGAAGCACCCAACTAGGTGCAACGAAGGTCTATCACCCATGCCCATGCTGGCACTGCTCTCCTATCCCCAGCCACACAATGCAGGCATAAGCCTGACACAGCATGGCGGTGACACCAACAAGTGACCAAGTTAGATGAGGTAGCAGGTGAGCCACCCAAAAATTTAGCCTGACGCAGCATGGCGGTGACAACAGAGTGACCGAGTTAGACTGAGGTAGCAGGAGGTGAAGCATTGATGGTAATTCGAAGGAGGAGGAGGGGTTGGAGGAAGAGGCATAGTAAGTCTGAGAAACCGTGACCGAGGTAGGCCCCGCAATCCTCCAAGTGGGCAGTACATGAGTGGCCCCAGGGTCAGACTCGGTCAGAGTTACCGAGCTACACGACGGTAGCAGGTAGAGCACATAAAAAATTTAGCGTCGCCCTGTATGGCTGTGACTACACATTGACTGAGCTACACGACGGTAGCAGGTAGAGCACAGGAAAAATTTAGCGTGGCCCTGTATGGCTGTGACTACACATTGACCGAGCTACACGACGGTAGCAGGTAGAGCACAGGAAAAAATTAGCGTGGCCCTGTATGGCTGTGACTACACATTGACCGAGCTACACGACGGTAGCAGGTAGAGCACATTAAAAATTTAGCGTCGCCCTGTATGGCTGCGACTACACATTGACCGCGCTACACAATGGTAGCAGGTGGGGCACATTAAAAATTTTGTGTGGCCCTGTATGTGGACGTTGAGGGCTTGTGCATGTAGGTGGGCTGAACTTTTTTCTGCTTGCACTCCAACGTCTGCTGTAATGACAGCTGAACGTTGCGCAGGGACACATTGGTGGACAGTGTGGAGGATCATGGAGGCGAAGGGGTGGTTTTCCGGCAGGAGGCGCTCGTGCCGGGGTCCTGGGCAGGGGGTTGACTAGCAGAGGCAGCGAGTGACACAGGGGAAGGAGCAGTGGTGGGACCCGCAGGAGGTGAACGGCCTTGGTTCCATTGAGTGGGGTGTTTAGCACTCATATGCCTGCGCATGCTGGTGGTGGTTAGGCTAGTAGTGGTGGCACCCCTGCTGATCCTGGTGTGGCACAGGTTGCACACCACAGTCCGTCGGTCATCCTCAATTTCTTTAAAGAACCTCCAGACTTGCGAACATCAAGGCCTCGCCACGGGAGCTTCACTACGTGAAACAGTTGCTGCTGATGTACCAGCTATGGCCCTGCTTCTCCCTCTGGCCACACCACTGCCTCTTCCAACCTGTTCTGGTGCAGCACTCGCCTCCGCCTCGGAAGCACTGTCTTCACTCGGCTTATCAACCCAGCTTGGGTCAGTCACCTCGTCATCCTCCGATTCCTCAGTCTGCTCCCCCCTCGGACTTCCTGCCCTGACAACAACTTCACCACTGTCTGACAACCGTGTCTCCTCATTGTCCGACACCTTATTACACACTTCTTCCACTAAGTCAACAATGTCATCACCCACAGACTGCAACAGTTGGAAAACTTTGGCATCGGGAAAGAGGTCAGCAGCAACCTGAGAAGTGGTTTGTGACTCTGGGAAGGGTCCAGAAAACAGTTCCTCAGAGTATGCCGGATCGCATTCCAAATTTTCCTGGGAGGGGGCAGACTGGGGGGAAGAAGGTTGAGGTGGAGGAGCCAGAGGAGTGCTCCCTTGGGTAACGTGGGTGGACTGACTGGTGGACAAATTACTTAAAACATTGTCAGCAATCCACGACATCACCTGTTCGCACTGTTGTGGTTTCAACAGTGCTCTACCACATGTCCCTGTAAGTTCAGGCATGAAGCTAGGGAGTGTAGCTCTGCGGCATTCCCCTGCTCCCTCATCAGCAGGTACTGCCTCACCCTGCCCAGGACCACGGCCTCTGCCCCCTCAGTAATTGAATGCCCACGCCCTCGTTCTCGACCCTTAGCCCTGGGGTTCAACATTTTCTGTATATAAGTGTATTATATATACAAAAAAAAATAAAAATGGGCCTGCTGTACTGAAACCCACAAACTTGTTCAATCTGAACAAGTTAATATATAGGTGGATAAGAGATTACGTATTTTATTACGTACCGTGCAGTATGGAGTAATTACACGGAAACTATTAGATTAGGCAGACTTGGTCTGCTTAAGTGCAACCCAGACAAATGTCGCACAGAGATTTTTCTAATGTAGCTGTATCAGTGAGAGCAAAAGACAGTATTTGATTACGTGACTTACAGTATGGGTCACCTGGACAGGAAATATGGATTGTGGTTTGTGGTGACTGGCCAGCTGAACTGTGACACACAGAATGGTTCCACACAGCTGTATGAAATGGATTTGTATCACTAAGATTAAAAAAAAATAAATAAATTTTTTTTTTTTTATCGTGACGTGCAGAATATATCAGAGAGCAAAATCAGCCCCTGCTGACTGTGGCTATTTTCACTGCAACCCAGAAAAATGTCGCACTCAGATTTTTCTAATGTAGCTGGATCAGTGAGAGCAAAAGACCGTATTTGATTACGTGACGTACAGTATGGGTCACCTGGACAGAAAATACGGATTGTGGTTTGTGGTGACTGACCAGCTGAACTGTGACACATAGAATGGCTCCACACAGCTGTATGAAATGGATGTGTATCACTGAGAGCCAAAAAATAAACTTTTTCCAGTCTCCCTGCAAATTGCTGCAAATATGGCGGTAGCTGCACTACTAGTGCCAGCAAGCCCAGCCACAAGCAGATAAAAAAAAGGGTCTTGTAGCCCTAACAAGGGCTGTTGGGTTCTTTTAGAATCACTCCTGCCTAACACAAATCTAGTAGAACACCCTAACACTCTCCCTGTATCACACTGCAGATCTGTCCCTAACGGCATCCAGGCAGCGACTGAGCCGAGCACCGCGGGCAGTCACTAGTATATTCCAGGGTCACCTGATCAGGCCAGCCAACCCCTGCTATCAACATGTAAGAGCCCCACGTGATGCTGGGTGTACCGCAGAGTCTCCTGGCTTGTGATTGGCTGAGTTTATAGCCGCCAAAAATTCAAAAGGCGGGAGATGCCATTTCCTCGAGCATGGCAAGATACTCGTCCGAGTAGCGAGCACTTACGAGTACCCTAATACTCGAACGAGTATCAAACTCGGACAAGTATGCTCGCCCATGTCTACTAACTATACGTAAGATACGTATGAAATGTAAGTAAATTTACGCATTCTGCGTACGGCGGGAAAATGACATTCCGCCCCCGCAAGAGCGGGAAAGTGTAGATACGCCCCCCTCAGAACTGGCAAAAAACAATAGTGCGCTAAGGATTCGTACGCACTTTTGTACGCTCATGCGTACTGTACGTGTTCACATAAGTTGCGTACCTTTAACAAGTGTACGTTCGTTATTAGTGTGCAAATGTTCGCAAAACACCACATAATAAGGCATAATTTGTACGCAGCTTCGTCGAATAGATTCTTATTCGCTCGAATCTTGTGAAAACTTCGACAAATATTCGGCAAAGCAAATTTTGGATGATTCGCTCATCTCTAACGTTAAACATTGTGTCTAAGCATGTTATAGAGCAGGAAGAGCTGAGCAGATTGAAAAATAGTTTATGGAAAAAGATACATTAAAACTTGTATTTCATTCATTTAAATTCCTGCTCATTCTGGGCTTTAATGTCAAGGAGGCAGTCCTATAAGTGACTGACAGCTAGCACTGTATGCACAGTCATAGAGGAAAGCCTGACAATCACTAATAGGACTTCTCCTTGTCTTCAAAACACAGAATGAGCAGGGATTTAAATGAATAAACTCCATGTTATACTGAATAATTTTCCAATATACAATATACAATCTGCTCAGCTTCTCCTGCTCTATAACAGACTGCCTGCAGATTACTTTGCACTTTCACAGTGACAGGTTCCCTTTAAAATTTGAGATTTATCATTTTACTGCCAGTGCATTTGCTACAGGGGTTAATAATATCCAAAAACATAAACATAATATAATATTGTCATACTGTTTTTTTTGTACAGGTGACTGATATGATGCTTCAGGACAATCAGTACCCTGACTGGGGAAAATCGGCAAGAGCCTTCTGGAGAAGAGGAAATATCCGTATTATACTGTTTTGGTAAGCACACCTTGAATATGAAACCTTTCTACAATTCATTATTTTATTTTAATGTCATCATGGCAAGATACCTTTCTTAGGTTTAAAGGGGTTAGCCAATCCCTATAAATATGCTCTAGAGGAGGGGCCTAGGTATTCTGGGGGTCATTAGAGGGATTGGATAACCCCTTTTAAATGTCCCCTAAACATTAAATCTATCTTTCCATTAGGTTGTTTTTAACTGCAATATATTACTGTTACTTTCAGACATTTCCTGGATTTCCCCCATGATTGTTTCTTTCTCTTCCATTCGTTGAAGCAGAGCTGGATTTGTCAGTCATTTGCATCTTTGATGTGTCTGGATACATAAAATGCTTGGATAGAATATTTTTGTTTTACCTAAACTTTAATGACTGGTGTTGAGTGAATCAAAATATCTGGAGTAGACTTTAATCCAAATTTCAGGAAGAATTTGATTCATCACGAAGCTGAATTTCCTTGCGCTTTGCGGTAATTAGAGATGAGCGAATCTATTCGCCGCTTCATAGATTCGATACGAATCTTGGAAATTTTCCGCTGCAAAGCGAATCCGGATTTTTGGAAATTTGCTCCGTTTTCAGTCAAGTGAAAATGTCTGGCATGGAAAAGCAAAAGGGTTCCAGCCAGACCTCGAGCTCCAAAAAAAGGAGAAGGTGGCACAGGGCAGCAGTGCCAAAGGATCTGTAGCCGGAGCTTCTGCTTGTAGAATTCGTAATAGTTGGCCACTGTTCAATCAGCCTAACCCACCAAGGCAAAAAATTGTAGTGGAGGAGAAAGTGGATGAGATAGTGGAGTGGATGGCACACTCATCTCAATCACAGCCGGATGATCTGCTGTCATCTGCTGATACAGTATCATGTAGCCAGGGGTTAGACTCAGAGCATTCCTTCTGCTCCAACATTCCGCTCCAGCAAAGCCCATTAGTTTCTGACACCTCTCGGGCTTCAGTGCCCCCTCTTAGTGGTGTCCCTTCTGCAATTTATAAAATAAAAGGCCACGAACCCCACCGCATAATCTGGCGGTTATAGAGGACAGCTCCCTGAGGATTTCTTAGAGGGTAGTCAGAGTTTGGACTCCCCGGAATTGGCGGTTGGTGGGGAACAGGCTAATTTGCAGTCTGAAAAAAGTGGTGGGGAGGAGTTTGATGATGAATCTGATGTGTTAGACCAGAGGACCTGGGAGGCGGATCGGGCTGGTGAGGAGGATTTGATCTCCAAGAAGGAGGGTGGTAGTAGTGGCAGCAACAGAGGGCAGAGGCCAGTTAGGCCCAGGGCCAGGCCTTCCTAGGGAACTAGCGAGACCCAAAGTATAGTGGGACCGGCACCAGGGTCTAAGCGTGTAAGGGCTACAAGCTTGCCCAGCTCTGGAGGACACACGTCGGGTGTGTTGAAGTATTTCACCACTCTGCCGGGGAACATCAGCACGGCCACATGTAAATTCTGTAAACAGAAATTGAGCCGTGGGAAAGCCACAAATGTAGGGACCACTGCTCTGTGGGTCCATCTGAAGCGGTGTCATGCCGCCAATTTAGAGCAGCGCATTAATTCTGAAGAGCTGGCTACTTCTCCCGGGGTCCCTTGCATCAGGCAGGCCGCATCCAGGGGCGTAACTCAGCCCGCATCCAGGGGCGTAACTAGTACATACACCTCTTCGCCCACTCTGTGCGTTTCTCCATCTCCTCTTATTCGCCAGCCGTCCATCGCCGAGTGCGTGGCCAGGAAGCAGGTTTACGCCACAAGTAATATAACAGTGCTCAAACTGAATTGTCACCTGACCAAGTTGCTGGCTGTGCAGTCTCTGCCGTACAATTTAGTTGAGTGCACAGCTTTTAAGGAGCTAATGGCTTGCGCTCAGCCACGCTGGCAGATTCCTAGCCGGCATTACTTCTCAAACAAAGCTATCCCTGCCCTTTACTCCCACGTGGCAGACAATATTGGACGCTCCCTGCAGCTGTCTCTCTGCATCACTGTGCACGTCACAGTGGACACCTGGAGCAGTGCTTACGGCCAGGGGAAATACATTTCCTTTACAGCCCACTGGCTGAATGTATTTAGTGGCATCGAGTCAGGAACCCCCCAGCAACCGGGCCAATTGCTGTTGGCACCTCCATGTGCTTTCCAGCCAGGATTGCAGCAGACCACCCAACAACTATCCGTTTCCACCTCCACAGGCAGTATGCCTGCTGAAGCATCAGGGCAGAGAGTTAACCCCCCTCCTTCATATCATATGTGCCAGGTGAAACGCTGCCACGCTGTCTTAGACTTAATTTGTCTTGTCAGCAGCAGTCACACAGGCCAGCGCTTGCTGCATTACATCAAGCAGCAAATTGCACACTGGCTGTCTCCCCGCCAGCTGGAAGTGGGCAAGGTAGCGAGTGACAACAGGACAAATATAGTGGCAGTGCTGAACCTGGGTCAATTCACGCATGCTCCCTGTATGGCACATGTCCTAAATCTAGTGGTGCAGAGATTTCTAAAAATATTCACTGGCCTGCGCACAGTGCTGGCAACGTCGCGGAAGCTTAGCACTCATTTGAGCCAATCTTATGTGTCCCACCACGCTCTGCTTGAACTGCAGCGGTAAAACGGTCTTCCGCCACACCGGTTAATAGGTGATGTGCCAACCCGGTTGAATTCCACACTTCATATGTTGCAGTGGCTCCTTGAGCAGCGTAGAGCAGTGGATGATTTTGTCCAGCAGCAGCCAGAATCTTCGACCATAGGGAGCAGGTGCGGCTTTGATTTCTGGCAGTGGAGGCTGATCTGAGATGCCTGCACTATTCTAACGCCCTTTGAAGAAGCCACTAAATTGGTCAGCCGGGACAGCTGCGGTGTGAACGACATAATTTCACTAATATTTGTCCTGAAAAAGACACTGACGCTCATGCAGCAGGGGGCAATGGGGGATGGAAATGCTGGCCAACTCTCTGCAGGTTATGCTGTCACTGTAAAGGAGCCCCAACGCCAAAGTTCCCTTGCGGTGCAGGAGGAGGATGAGGAGCTTCAGGTAGAGGAAGGGGAGGAGGTGGATTTTAATGATGATGATGACCAGGAGGAGGAGACACAGCTGGAGGATCTGGAGGATGACGATGATGAGACTTTCAGGGACACTGAAGTGTCTCAGAGAGAGGCTGAGATGGAAAGAACTTGCTCTTCGGGAACGCTGGCCAGGATGGCGAGCTGTATGCTCACATGCTTACGGAGTGACAGGCGTATCCTAAAAATAAGGCAGACAGACGAATACTGGCTGGCGATGTTTCTGGACTCGTGGTATCAATCCAACATGGGGGATTGTTTTCATCCCCAGGAAAGGGAGGAGAAATTAACATCGTTCCGGGAGAAGCTATGTAGTAACCAGGGGCGTAGCTAAAGGCTCGTGGGCCCTGGAGCAAGAGTTCAGCTTTGTTCTTTGTGGCCAGGGGCAGGGGAGCACATAGCCTTCATGCTGCTTGAAATGGCACCCCCCACCCCATGCCAAATTCTTGACCTACCCCTTTCCCTCAAGCCAGAGCTGTAACTTGACCAGCATGCAGTTTCTATAATACTGGTGTCTTCTTATGCAACACAAGGGTCTCTGGGCCCCCTCAGGATCCTGGGCCCGGTAGAAACTGCTACCTCTGCACCCCCTATAGCTATGCCCCTGGTAGTAACCTGGCCACAGCTTTCAGCCAGCCCCAGCCTGCTGCCAGCGTCTCTGAAAAGGAGGTCCGGCAGAGTCATCCACCTCCTGCCACAACCAGCAGCAGCCAGTTAAGCCTTATGAGTATGATGCAACATTTTTTTTTTTTTTGAACAATAGTGTTTATTGGTTTTCCAAGTAGTAAAAACAATGTATTTAAAAGAACAGTCACATAAGAGTTACAATATAAGCTCGCTCAAATAGAGTACGACATAATGAGACTTAAGTTCAACAGAGGAACATTGGTAAAGTCGTAGATATGAAGATACATAACATAACATAAATGGGAAGCATATGAAAGCCCCATAGTGTGTATGGGACGTGTTCGGTGAGGTTAGAGTAGGATAAGTTGGGTTGGAGGGGGTAGAAGCAGTCTATTTCCTAATAAAGGAATCGCTAGGGATATCACATGCATTATTATTCAACCAGACATCCCAAGACGTGTGAAATTTTCCCTTATTATTATTAGCTGAAGCCCAAACTCCTTCATACCAACAATTGTTGTCTACTTCTCGTAGGATTCTTTTTAGTGAGGGTAGGGAGTGTTCTCTCCAACATGTGGCTATTTTAATTCTAGTAGCTATGATGCAGTGCATAATTATAGATCTATGTGGAATTGGGAATGAGAGCACACCAATTGAGAGTAGGGCCAACTCTGGAGACGGGAGGATGGTATACCCACATATACTAGAAATGGATGAGAAAACTTGGGACCATAGGCTAGCCACCGAAGAGCAGTGCCACCACAGATGCATATATGAACCTAGATCTTGGTTGCACCTCCAACACTGTGGGGAAATCTCTGGAAAAATTTTATGAAGAATTACAGGGGTCTTATACCACCTATATAAAATTTCCCTTGCACTTTCTAAGTGACCGGCACATCTGGATAATTTAGAAACTGCTACAAACGATTCTTTCCAAAGATCTTGGGTTAGTGCATAACCAAGATCCACCTGCCACTGGTCCAATATACCCTTGATAGGATTAGGAGAGACAGTTTTCAATATCTGATATCCTTTGGAGATACCTTTATCACTTGCTCTAATAGATTTAAACCATTGTTGAAGGTCAATAGCTTCGGCCTTTATATCAATGACTTTTGGAGACTGCAGGAGATGCCTTAGCTGTAGAAATTTGAAAAAGTCCCTATTAGGGATGCCGAACTTCTGCCTTAAGTAGCTAAAGTCTACAAAGTTTCCATATACCCATAATTGGGAAATGGATGTGATGCCTTCAGAGACCCAATTCGATAAACACAAGTTTGGGATAGCAATTTCACACGTTTTTAATGGTAAGTCCCATAATGAGATTGGGAGCAACGTGTCAGTCCTGGTGAGGGAACTCCAGACCTGGGCTGCAGCTTGCACACAGATTAAAGGGATATTTACTTTAGTATTGAACATCGAATGCGCGTTCATGTGCATCGATATATGGTAATTACCCATAAAAGCTTGTTCAATAGAAACCCATTTTTTTTGATGGTCACTCCTGTATAGGGACCTAAGCTGGTCCAAGATTGTGGATCTGTAATAGTGAATCAAGGACGGAAAGTTAAGTCCACCTTCCCATAATGGTCTATATAATATAGATGCCTTCACCCTTGGTCTGGAGTTGCCCCAAATATGGTCAATCAGTTCCAGAAGTATAGGAGCATGATCAGACCATTTAATATTTAGAATGTCAGTCTTTTTGACCTTTTGCAGTAGCCATTTGTCTGACAAAAATAGGTCGATTCGAGAAAATGTGGAGTGCGGGTTTGAAAAGAAAGTAAAATCCTTTTCATTGGCATGGAAGGGACGCCATATGTCAATTAAATCTGAAGAAAATAAGTAATCCTGAAACGTTGGCTTCTTATTAGGAGACATTGGAATAGATCTGTCCATCAGTGGGTCCGGACATAGGTTAAAGTCTCCACATAGTAACAAAGAGCCCTGTTTCATCTCTTGAGCCTTGTTGATAACCTTTTTAATAAATCTTAGTTGATGTGCATTGGGGGCATAGATATTTACTATAGTGAGCTTCACATTGTTAATGGAGCACACCATAATAATGTATCGGCCATCTTCATCTATAAGTGAGTTATGGTGTTGAAATGACACAGAATTCTTTATTCCCAAAATCACACCCCCTTTCTTACGCACAGCATGAGCGTGGTAAATATGAGGAAAGGAAGGATGAGAAAATCTGTGTGAGTCTGATGCATTTAGATGTGACTCTTGAATACAGAATACGTCGCATCTTTGACGTTTAATTTCCGACCACAGTGTAGATCTCTTGAAGGGGTTGTTTAAACCCTTCACATTAAGGGACATGAATTTAATCCCCATTGTGATATATTAGAATATCGCTCAATAACATCGGCCAACAATGCAAAACATCTAAGCATATCGACATCAACAGGATACATGTACAGGCGAATGTGCATAGCGGGAAACGCATAGAGAGGTACCTAGCAATCACTGCGTAGAAATTAACCTTCATATCAAGGACTTGGTTAGCGAGGTTATATACATGAGACCTGGAAGAAAAAAAACAAGCAAAACAACAAGCAAAATGAACGTAAAAACAGGTCCAACGAGGACCAAAAGTCCAAGCAAGTGTAAGGTAAACAATCCTGATGAGGAGAGTGAGATCAAGTGGATTAGGGAGTAACAGAGTCAAAACAACGTTGAGCCCAACGTGGATATATTGGTAGCTTTAAAGAGCCAAGGTGGAAAAAAAAAGAAAAAAAAATATATAGTTGGCTAGAATAACATAGGAAAAAGCTTTCAAGTCATACTGATTCTTCAAGGAGGACTCGCACCAACCTTTGTCCACTCCGGTGATAGAAAGGTATGTTTTTTCCTAGGAGGAGATGAGGATGAGTCTCTGGTCTCTGCAGGCCCCTCAGATGAAAGATCTTCAATGTTCCACTTTTGAAGCGCTTTAGCTGCATCAGATGGAGAATTCAGCACATGGGAGGTATTATTGTATCTGACTATGAGTTTAACTGGATATTCCCATTTGTAGGGAATATTGTTCTGCCTGAGAGCTTTGGTGAATGGGATGAATTCCCTTCGCCTTGTTAGCGTAGCGGGTGAAAGGTCAGTGAATAGAGCTACTGCTTTAAATCTCTCAGGGACATTTTGACTGGTCTGAGCGGCTTTCATTATTTTCTCCTTCACCTGATAAAAATGAATTCTGGCCAGTACGTCTCTAGGAACAGAGGTTGGTAAGGATTTTGGCTTCGGGACTCTGTGAGCCCTGTCTATTATCAACTCCGATGCAGGAGTTTCTGGTAAATAAGCTACTATTAGATCCGTGAGGAATTCCTGTAGCTGTGAGTCATTAACAGATTCGGGAATATTTCTAAATCTTATATTATTACGCCTTGATCTGTCCTCAAGGTCTGCTAGTTTCAACTTGATAATGGCCAGATCGTCCTCAACAGCGTTATGGCCATCTACCAGCGTGTTGTGAGCCGACACAAACTCCTCCATTTTGTCTTCAAGGTGAGCTGTTCTCTCACCTATTGCTATAAGATCAGCATGAATTGAAGAAATAGACTCCTTCAGGTTTCTTTGAATAGAGTCCTTAAGATCATTGAACATGCTTTGCAAAACGGCAAGCGGTAATGTAGCAGCGTCTTGGTCTTTATGTAACCCCTCGATTTCTTGGGGCAGAATCAAAGAGTTCCCACAAATCAGACCTGTCTCACCTTTGTCAGAAGTAGAGAGGCGTATTTTCTGGTTGTGAGACTTGGCAGGAGCCAAGCCAGGAGAGCCCGAGCTGGAAGCGCGAGGTGAGGAGTGCGCGCTATCTTCAGCATGGCGGGAAGCTCCGCCATCTTGCAATGCGCCCGGAGCTGGGGGGAAGAAAGCAGTCACCTTTTTCGGGCTTGGCCCCTTCTTTTTTCCCCAAGTCATCATTGGTGTGGATTCAGGAGGTTCAGGAGACCTTGGAGGAGCTTTAAGGAGGTGAGATTCCACCTATGGTGTTGCTGTGAGCCGCAAAATATCCACTGAGCACGGAGCGCTTCTCTCACGCGTCTGTTGCTCCCGGCATCCGGCCACGCCCCCAACATATTTTTTTTTCAGCCTCCCAACAGTCGCAGCCAAGTGAGCAGGCCCAGACCACCCGCCTCAATGAACAGGTTCAGGCTTCAGACCTGCAGTCTGGCTCGCAAAGCCTCTTCTCAGACCCCCTGGACTTCTGGGCAGGCAGAATACAACAGTGGCCGGAGCTTTCCCACTATGCACTAGGGCTCCTTTCCTGCCCAGCCTCAAGTGTCATGTCAGAGAGGGTTTTTAGCACCTCTGGGGGGGGGGGAGGGTGACACGCAAACAGACCAAACTGTTACCTGGCAGTGTGCAAAAAAACACCTTTATAAAAATGAATAAAGGCTGGATTACCTCCGATTTTCATACTCCTCTTGCTGATTCAGATGATTAGATCAGGCCTTGCAGGCCAAAATAGTCCGAGTGTCTTCCCACTGTTGCTGTCAGCCGGCCCATAACGTTGCATGCCAAACGTCTTGTGTCATGGGCTGTGCGAACCCGAAGTCTCCAAACCAAAACCCTATTAAAATCCAAAATCTGTTGTCTACCTCCGCCTACGTTTTCTACATTAGCAGGCGAGTAGCTGTTGTTATACACCGTTATTAGTTCTATTTAGTAGTCTTACATTTGTTATGGAGCCTTTACTCCCCCCCAAAAAAATAGATTAAAAAAAATTTAAAAAATTAAAAATGAAATTAAAAAATTAAATTGTTACACTGTTGTCTACCTCCGCCTCCCGTTGCAAGTTACATTAGCGGAGATTGGTATACTTCACCGCAGTTTGTTGTATTTACTAATCACTCTCTACTGACATACCCCGTCCCCTACTACTACTGGCCGGGGCACCCATGAAAAGCCATATATCATTTTTACTGCCAATCTTTACAAGGTAGAATGTTTACAGGCTTGTTTTCCAAACAAACCAAGCCTTTTTCTCTTCCTGTAATCCGTGAACAGGAGTGTGCGTAATTTATTAATGCTTTGGCCTGCAGACCACCCTGTGTTCATTAATCCAGGAAAATGGCCTTTGGACAATTTTTGGGGGCTCCTGCCTAAAGAGACATCCCTGTCGTCTTCACACTAATGCGGGCTCCGGCCTATACACAATTTTTGGAGGCGTCGGCCTAAACAGACACCCCTGTCTTCTTCAAACTATGTCAGGAAGGAGTTAAAGGTGTAAAATAACAATCAAAACACAGGTTTTACAAGAATAATTTTAGTAATAAATAATAACAACTTTGAACAAAATAAAATGATAAATGAAAGGACAAAAAAAAAGGTTACGCTGGCCTTTGCCGACGTCTGGCCATCATCTCCTGCATTTCTCAGAGCTCCAGCTGCAGGCCGCGAATAAGCCGGGAGGCAGCTTGGAGCCTGGTCTCAAAGCGGCGTAAGGCTGCCTCCACTTCAAAGTCAGTGGGGATATCTGTAGGGGTGGAAACAGTAATATAATTAGTATGATCGAGTTAAAGGGGTTGTCCCACGAAAAATATTCTAAACTTTCAAACCAGCACCTGGATCAGAATACTTTAGCAATCGCATGTCATTAAATATTTGTTATGTCTACTGGAACAAATTAGTGACATGTATCTGTATTGAGTGTTTTTTTTTTCTTGGAACTGCTCACTAAGAAGGCCACATATGGTCAGTTTGGGATTTGTACTTACTGGACACCCATACTGAGTGGTCTTCCCATGGTCCAGGGGAAAACTCCTCCCTGACGGGTGGAGCTACAAAAAATAAAACATACATTTACCTTATATTTTGAAGAGAGAAGGTCCACCCATTACACCTTTTTATTTTACCTACCTTCTACCTCTGGAAGTTGGGCTGGTGTTGTTGGAGGGGCAGGTGGTGTCCTCTTTCTCTGTTAAGGAGGGTGAGAGGGGCTCTTCAGTGGTGCAGCAGCTGTCAAAAAACATTAAATAATGGAATTACATTCAACTCTAATGAACAGTTGTAACTTCTGATGTTGATACATGTGAATAGTTTGGGGCTGGATCCCATTCCTAACCACTAGTGCTCTTATATCACTGCAGCTGCACTCCCATGTAGCCTGGATTAAAAATAAATCAAATATGTTTACACTTACTAGAAGCTGCAGGTACTGCAGTGGCCGTCCGGGCACGACGCTGGCGGTGACCATGGTGACACCGTAGTTGATGTTACTCTGCAACATAAATCTGTACACAATTGTTATGATGACCGTTTTTAATACTAACACTGTATACTACTATGAAGATATTATGGGTAAAAGGGGGGTCATATCCATTTTTTTCCTTCTAAATAGGTATTTATCCCAATAGATATCGTTATCGCAATAAATTTCTTAATATCGTTAACACGGTGGGAATACTTTTGATATAGCCCACTCACATTTGCTGTAGCATGAGCACGTCTGTGAGTCTGTGTGTAGGAGGAGGAAGAGCTAACTATGAAGGGGCATATATCTAAGGATACTTTCTTTCACACTAGCACAGTTGCCTGACACAAACGGGAGAACGGCCAGCCCCATTAACAATAATGGGGGACGGCGCTGAACCGGCCGCTATTCGGCAAGAACGCCTAGAATTGGCAGGACAAATACTGCAGAAAAGCCTGCAGGACCACCAACACATATGTGAAAGTAGCCAAGGCAAATTACTGGGAAGGGGCACGTATCTGAGAATACCTTCACTTGTTTTGGTGGAGTTAGAGGCGTGGCCTAGAATGAAAGAAAATTTGCTGCAGCGCACTACGCACGTCCACGGTGTCCTTCTATACGGTTTTCATTATTGGCACTCACTGGTACATATATATACAATACAGTACACTAATTTTTTAACATTTTTTCTTTTCAAATATTTTGTTACTCACCACTCACTCATCGCTGCACGGATCTCAGTAAGCCGCTCTTGGCACTTAAACTTCAGATCGGACCATTTCCGCTGGATCTGGCCCGGGTCTGCACAGTGTTGAAACGATGGCGCAAGCCTCAGATCACCTTCTGGATCACCTTCTTTTTATGCTGGTTCGGGTGGCGGTTTGTGCCATCGTAATTCTCGCGGTCCATCAGCCGGATCATGTATTTAAGCTCTCCAGAGCTAAATGCTGAGGATCGCCTGGATGTCATTTTCCAAACTTCACTCTGCCTCTGAGGAGTGCATGCTGCGGCATAGCGACATGCGTGCCTGCGTATTACACAGTCGCTAGACAATAGTACGTTGAGGAATCATACTCAGTTTGTACTCTCATGCGTACGTGTTCACAGAAGTTGCATACCTTTAACAGCTGTATGTTCCTTATTAGTGCACGAATGTTCGCAAAACACCACATAATAACGTGTGATTGGTACGCAGCTTTGCCGAATAGATTCGTATGAGGTACAAATCTTTTGAAAAGTTCGACGAACATTCGGCAAAGCGAATTTTGGATGATTCGCTCATCTCTAGTGGCAGGGAGACAGATAGGGAGAGAGACAGGGAGAGAGACAGGGACAAAGACAAAGACCAGCTGCAGGGCCACAGTCAAGTGAAAAATGTCTGGAATTGATAAGCAAAAGGGGTCCAGTTCCAGCCAGGCCTCGAGCTAAAAAAAAAAAAAGGAGAAGGTGGCACAGGGCAGCAGTGCCAAAGGACCTGTAGCCGGAGCTTCTACTTCTGTAATTCGTAATAGTTAGCCACTGTTCAATCAGGCTAAGTCACAAAAGAGCAAAATTGTAGTGGAGGACAAAGTGGATGAGGTAGTGGAGTGGATGGCACGCTCATCTCAGTCACAGCCGGATGTTCTGCTGTCATCTGCTGATACAGTATCCATATGTAGCCAGGGGTTAGACTCAAAGCAGAGGCGTAGCTAGAGGTTCAGCACAGGGGGGGCGAAACATACTTGAGTGGGCCCCCCACTTATTGGCTTCCCAAACGCACGTTTCCAACTTCACAGGCACATACTACTAGTTGTGGTTATAATATTGTATTAGAAAGATGACTATATAAACTGCAAGATCGTCTATGCTGCTAAGTACAGTACAATAGACTTTCTACATACCCTAGTCTAAATACTCTACCACATAATGCAGTAAAATATAGGATTAATAGGAGTAAAAAACAAGGGACTCCTATGTTAAAGGAAACGTGTCCCCAGTTTTTACATCACTCCCCTGCCCCCATCAGACCTCAGATCAGCAGAATGTGCCCCCATCAGACCTCAGATCAGCATATTGTGCCCCCATCAGTCCTCAGATCAGCGTATTGTGCCCCCATCAGACCTCAGATTAGCATATTGTGCCCCATCAGACCTCAGATCAGCCTACTGTGTCCCCATCAGACCTCAGATCAGCGTATTGTGCCCCATCAGACCTCACATCAGCCTACTGTGCCCCCATCAGACCTCAGATTAGCGTATTGTGCCCCATCAGACCTCACATCAGCCTACTGTGCCCCCATCAGACCTCAGATTAGCATACTGTGCCCCATCAGACCTCACATCAGCCTACTGTGTCCCCATCAGACCTCAGATCAGCGTATTGTGCCCCATCAGACCTCACATCAGCCTACTGTGCCCCCATCAGACCTCAGATTAGCGTATTGTGCCCCATCAGACCTCACATCAGCCTACTGTGCCCCATCAGACCTCAGATTAGCATACTGTGCCCCATCAGACCTCACATCAGCCTACTGTGTCCCATCAGACCTCAGATCAGCGTATTGTGCCCCATCAGACCTCACATCAGCCTACTGTGCCCCCATCAGACCTCAGATTAGCGTATTGTGCCCATCAGACCTCACATCAGCCTACTGTGCCCCCATCAGACCTCAGATTAGTGTATTGTGCCCCATCAGACCTCAGATCAGCCTACTGTGCCCCCATCAGACCTCACATCAGCCTACTGTGCCCCCATCAGACCTCAGATCAGCGTATTGTGCCCCCATCAGACCTCAGATCAGCTTACTGTGCCCCCATCAGACCTCAGATCAGCGTACTGTGCCCCTCAGACTCAGATCAGCGTACTTGCCCCATCAGACTCAGATCAGCGTACTGTGCCCCCATCAGACCTCAGATCAGCGTACTGTGCCCCCATCAGACCTCAGATCAGCGTACTGTGCCCCCATCAGACCTCAGATCAGCGTACTGTGCCCCCATCAGACCTCAGATCAGTGTACTGTGCCCCCATCAGACCTCAGATCAGCGTATTGTGCCCCCATCAGTCCTCAGATCAGCATATTGTGCCCCATCAAACCTCAGATCTGCATATTGTGCCCCCATCAGACCTCAGATCAGCGTATTGTGCCCCCATCAGACCTCAGATCAGCCTATTGTGCCCCATCAAACCTCAGATCAGCCTATTGTTCCCCCCATCAGACCTCAGATCAGCGTATTGTGCCCCCATCAGACCTCAGATCAGCTTAATGTGCCCCCATCAGACCTCAGATCAGCCCATTGTGCCCCATCAAACCTCAGATCTGCATATTGTGCCCCCATCAGACCTCAGATCAGCGTATTGTGCCCCCATCAGACCTCAGATCAGCCTATTGTGCCCCATCAAACCTCAGATCAGCCTATTGTGCCCCCCATCAGACCTCAGATCAGCGTATTGTGCCCCCATCAGACCTCAGATCAGCGTATGGTGCCCCATCAAACCTCAGATCTGCATATTGTGCCCCCATCAGACCTCAGATCATCGTATTGTGCCCCCATCAGACCTCAGATCAGCTTAATGTGCCCTCATCAGACCTCAGATCAGCGTATTGTGCCCCATCAAACCTCAGATCTGCATATTGTGCCCCCATCAGACCTCAGATCAGCGTATTGTGCCCCCATCAGACCTCAGATCAGCCCACCCAGCCACATAAGATAAAAATAAAAAACCTCTCTTACCTGTTCTGCGCTGCGGCTGCCCTCCGGTCCACGCTCCGCTCTCTTCCCTGGCCCGCGCACACTATGACCTGACGCTGCGTGCAGCATCAGGTCATAGTGCGCGCCGCCAGGGAAGAGAGCAGAGCGCGGACCGGAGGGCAGCCGCAGCGCAGAACAGGTAAGTAAGATTTTTTATTTTTATGGGCCCCCTTGAGTCACTGGGCCCGGAGCCGTCGCCCCCCCGGTAGCTACGCCACTGACTCAGAGCGTTCCTCCTGCTCCACCATTCCGCTCCAGCAAAGCCCGTCATTTTCTGCCACCTCTTGGGCTTCAGTGCCCCCTCCTAGTGGTGTCCTTTCTGCAACTTATAAAATAAAAAGCCACCGCATAATCCGGCGATTGTAGAGGACAGCCTCCCTGAGGATTTCTTAGAGGGCAGTCAGAGTTTGGACTGTCCGGAATTGGTGGTTGGTGGGGAACAGCCTAATTTGCAGTCAGAAAAAAGTGGTCGGGAGGAGTCTGATGATGAATCTGACGTGTTAGACCGGAGGAAATGGGAGGCGGATTGGGCTGGTGAGGAGGATTTGATCTCTGAGGAGGAGGGTGGTAGTAGTGGCAGCAACAGAGGGCAGAGGCCAGTTAGGCCCAGGGCCAGGCCTTCCTTGGGAACTAGCGAGATCCCAAGTATAGTGGGACTGGCACCAGGGTCTAAGCGTGCAAGGGCTACAAGCTTGGCCAGCTCTGGAGGGCGCACATCGGGTGTGTGGAAGTATTTCATCTCTGCCGGGGGACAGCAGCACGGGCACGTGTAATTTCTGTAAACAGAAATTGAGCCGTGGGAAAGCCACAAATGTAGGGACCACTGCTCTGTGGGTCCATCTGAAGCGGCGTCATGCTGCCAATTTAGAGCAGCACATTAATACTGAAGAGCTGGCTACTCTCCCGGGGTCCCTCGCGTCAGGCTGGCCGCATCCAGGGGCGTAACTCAGTTGGTTGACTGCCCAGCTTTTTGGGACCTAATGGCTTGCGCTCAGCCACGCTGGCAGGTCCCTAGCCAGCATTACTTCTCAAACAAAGCTATCCCCGCCCTTTACTCCCACGTGCCAGACAATATTGGACACTCCCTGCAGCTGTCTCTCTGCATCACCATGCACATCATGGTGGACACCTGGAGCAGTGCTTACAGCCAGGGGCAGTAAATGTCCTTTATTGCCCACTGGCTGAATGTATTTAGTGGCAGCGAGGAAGGAACCCTCCAGCAACCCTCTACTTGCTGTTGGCACCTCCACGCGCTTTCCAGCCAGAATTGCAGCAGACCACCCAGCAACTATCTGCTTCCACCTCCACAGGCCGACCACCTGCTGGAGCATCAGGGCAGAGAGTTAACCCCCCTCCTTCATATCATATGTGCCAGGTGAAACGCTGCCATGCAGTCTTAGACTTAATTTGTCTTGGGAGCAGCAGCCACACAGGCCAGCGCTTGCTGCATTACATCAAGCAGCAAATAGTGCACTGGCTGTCTCCACGTCAGCTGGAAGTGGGCAAGGTAGTGAGTGACAACTGGACAAATATAGTAGCAGCGCTGAACCTGGGTCAATTCACGCATGCTCCCTGTATGGCACATGTCCTAAATCTAGTGGTGCAGAGATTTCTAAAAACATTCACTGGCCTGCCCACAGTGCTTGCAAAGTCGAGGAAGCTTTGTACTCATTTGAGCCATTCTTATGTGCCATGCTCTGCTTGAACTGCAGCAGCAAAATGGTCTTCCACCACACCGATTGATAGGTGATGTGCCAACCCGGTGGAATTCCACGCCTCATATGTTGCAGCTGCTCCTTGAGCAGCGTAGAGCAGTGGATGATTTTGTCCAGCAGCAGACAAAATCTTCGACCATAGGGAGCAGGTGCGACTTTGATTTCCATCAGTGGAGGCTGGTCCGAGATGCCTGCACTGTTCTAACGCCCCTTTGAAGAAGCCACTAAACTGGACAGCTGCGGTGTGAATGACATAATTTCACTAATATTTGTGCTAGAAAAGACACTCACGCTCATGCAGCAGGGGGAAATGGGGGAAGGAAATCCTGGCCATCTGTCTGCACGCCATGCTGTCACTGTAGGGGAGCCCCAGCGCCAAAGTTCCCTTGCGGTGTAGGAGGAGGATGAGGATGAGGAGCTTCAGGTAGAGGAGGGGGAGAAGGAGGATTTTAATGAGGATGATGATGATGAGGAGGAGACACAGCTGGAGGATCTGGAGGATGACGATGATGAGACTTTCAGGGACACTGAAGTGTCCTCACAAGGGGGGGCCATATCATATCCATTTTTTTCTTCTAAAAAGGTATTTATCGCGATAGATATCCTTATCGTCACAATAAATTTCTTAATATCGTTAACACGGTGCGGTGGGAATACTTTTGATATCGCCCACTGACATTAGCTGCAGCATGAGCACGTCTGTGAGTCTGTGTGTAGGAGGAGGAAGCGCTAACTATGAAGGGGCAAATAAGGGTACTTTCTTTCACACTAGTGCATTTGCCTGACACAAACGGGAGAATGGCCAGCACCATTAACAATAATGACTAGAATACCTTCACTTAAGTTGTTTGGGTCGAGTTAGAGGCATTGCCTAGCATGAAACAAAATTACTGCAGTACGCACGCCAACGTTGTCCTTCTATACTTTTTTCATTATTGGCACTCACTGCTGGTATATATATATACAGTACAGTACACTAATTGTTTAACATGTTTTTACTTTTCAAATATTTTGTTACTCACCCTGTCGTACCTCTGCGTGGATCTCATTAAGCTGCTCTGGGCATTTAAACTTCAGATCGGACCATTTCCGCTGGATCACCTCCTTTTTATGCTGTTTCGGGTGGCGGTGTGTGCCATCGTAATCCTGCCGGTCCATCAGTCGGATGATGTATTTCAGCTCTGCAGAGCTAAATGATGAGGAACGCCTGGATGCCATTTTCAAAAATTCGCTCTGCCTCTGAGGAGTGCACGCTGCGGCCTCTCGTCGTGCGTGCCTGCGTATTACGTAATCGCGTAGACAGTAGTACACTGAGGATTCGTAAGCAATTTGTACGCTCATGCGTACATGTTCAAAGAAAACTAAACGTTGGTTATTAGTGCGCGAATGTTTGCTAAATGCCACATAATGTATATTTTGTACGCAAATTTGATGAATATATTCGTCGAATATACAAATCTTATGAAAAGTTCGACGAATGTTCGGCGAATAAGATTTTTAATGATTTGCTCATCTCTAGTATAGATGTTCAGATTTAATGTATTTATAGGTTAATAGCTTTTGGTTTGTTCTTGAAATCTGCATTCTCTTCTATTTATACAGATTTAGTTACATTTTATTGTTGCTAGGTTACTCAGCGCATACAATAAATGCTCAGAAAGTCTTCTGTTGTTATGGAAAATTTTCAACACAGTAATTGGATTTGTAATGAACAAGTATATTATTCCTGTCAATTTCATCTTACTAAGCTGAACCCTTGTGGAATGGCTTACATTGTAGGCAATTTTAATGAGCTTTCTTGACTTGGCAGTTGGCACCAATGAAATATCTTTTTATAGTTTTCAATGTCATATTTTCCTGGTTTGGTGAAAAACTTACATTCTGTAGCCAAACTTACAGCATAATTAGTTCTGTCATAGATGGCCATTTATAGTTTAATATTTATCAAGGTTGTTGGGGATTTTTCAGGAAGCCATGCCATTTTGACTATGTTGAAATTGTTGAAAGGGCGCCTGCCAATGTTGGAGAAATGTTTGCAGTAGGTGAGCTCCTTAAGGTGGATTTATATGTGCAGATGAACAGCCGAAGGAAGCGTTCACCTCCAGTTAACAAGCAGCCAACAGTCAAGAAAGAAGCACTGCATATACATGTAGCAATCACCTCCACAATATGAGGATAAGTGACGGCTACTGCTGTCTCTTGTCCCCATACAGCCGTATTGTTTCTTAGCAGAAGATCGCTGTTTAGACGGCGCAGTCTGCTGAACAAGAATAATAATTTAAGTCCCTGCACGAACGACTGTTTCACCCAACGAACAAGGATTTCACTCATTCATTGGGTCATCGGCTGCACCTTTAGACGGGCAGATTGTCCGGAATGAGTGTTTGCAGGACTATTATCTGGATGTGAAAATCCACCCTTACATCAGGTGACCCTCAATCTTGACTTGAGGGTGAATCATTTAATCAGATAAGTTATTCATCTGAACACTAGTGATTGCGTTGTCCCAGTGGGTATGAGCAGTAATAGAGTGCTCTGGTCTAAAAGACCCCATAAATATTAGTGTTATTATTATGGTTTATTATTGTTAGTTGTATTATTATGGGAAGCTCTTGACACACCGCTGACAGATGATGTTGAAGGAGAGAAGGATTTGGTAAATTCAATTTTTTTTCATCTGAAGAGTCAGGGTGCAAGACCCTAAGGACTGCCATACACATAAGACAAGTGTCAGTCGAAAACTTGTTCAGTTTATCTCTTTGAGAACAAAATAATTAGGCAGTAATATGCTGTGGATTTTCGACTTGGAAATCTGGACAGAAAATCCAAAGCACATTTGCCACATGTGAACATACCCTTAGCAGATTTGCTGCAGAAATTGCTGCAACTTAAAATCCAGTTCATGCATCTGAATGAGGTTGTTTCTGCAGCATGCACATGGATTTCAGATGAATAGGGAACTCCCAGAAATGTCTACAACAAATCTTCTGTGTGTGAATATAACCTTAATGTCTCAATGGCTTTACCTACCCCCAATATAACATGATATATTTTGTCTCTGTATTATAGACAACAGATTTCTATAATAAAAAGTAGATGCACTCACCTGTGGTAAGCAATTCTAAATTGTCAGCAAATGGAAAGTCTTGCTCTGTTGTAGGTAAAAACTCAACAATGGTAATTAAAATAGATGACGTTATTTTCATCTTGCTGTAAATTTATGCAACATAGAATAATTGTCCTCTTGTTACTGTACCTGCAGGCTATCTGCTGTGTCCAGATTGTATTATGGCTCTATATTCATCCTAATTATGGTCTCAGTACTCAGGACAGCTTGGCTCATTGACACATGGATGTATGACGTTAATTAACACATGAACATCCATGCAGTCTGATTACCTACTAAATAGCTAATACTTGCATTGCATAATCATGTGTTAATGAGTAAAAGTGGATAACGTATTAAGATGTTATTAAATCATTCATAATCCAGAGTCCGGTCACAAAAGGACACTATTATAATGCTGAAGTATAATCTAAGTTACAAAACTAAATTACAAAATACATAATAGAATACTAAGAGAGCGTCTTATTGTTGGTTTCCATATAGGAGCAGATATGCTATAAGTATTTGCAATGGGAATACGTCCTTAACCCCTTCCTGATACTGCAATTTACCAGGTTGCATTTTGTGACTCCCTGCCCTCCTAGAGCCATAACTTTTTAAATTTTTCTGTTGACATAGCAGTATGAGGGCTTGTTTTTTGTGGCACAAGCTCCACTTTCTAAAGGCACCATTCAATATTGCACTATATGATGTAGTGGGAAGCTGGAAAAAATAGAGTGGAATTAGAAAAAGAAAGCAATTCCTCCACAGTTTTGGTTTTACAGTGTTGTCTACTTCGTTCTCCGGGTTAGTACAACTACAGCAATACCACATTTTTCTCGTGTTTTAATCATGAATAAAAGTAAAAACTTAGAAAAAAAAATGTTTTTTTTTTCCTTTGAATTGCCATATTCTGACCCTCATAACTTTTTTTATAGTTAAGTCTCTGAAGCTGTGTTAGGGCTCATGTTTTGTGAGGCTATCTGTAGGTTGTATTGATACCATTTTGGGGTGTGTTTGACTTTTTGATCACTTTTTATTTAATTTTTTTGTACCATTACGCCGTTTACTGTAGAGGATAAATTATTTTATATTTGAATGGTTAGAGCATTTTGGGACATGCCTATACTAATGAACATTATTTTTTATTGTTTATTTTTAAAATGGGGGAAGGGAGTGATTTAAATTTAGATATATACTTTCATTTACATTTACTTTTAGTCACCCTAGGGACTTTAACATGTGATCATCTGATCACTTCTCCCATAGACTACATTGATTTACCATTGCAGTCCATGGGATAATCATTACATTCCTATAAACTTCTGCCACAGGCAGAGCTTGATGGGAACTTTGCTATGACAGGCCTTGGAGCCTTCAGAAGAATCAAAGCTGCCATAGCAACTGAATAGCTCCTGTGATCTCAGCATGGTGGAGCTGCATGGCACTCATATAACATAACCACTCAGATGTTTGGTTGCAATTGATCACTGCAGTTGAGGTGTTTTTATAATATTTATTAAAATGCAAAATAAGAGATCATTTATCTATAATATGTGCTACTGGTTAAAGGATGCCCCCTGAACAAGCAGGGGTCAAGATTGTTGGGAGATTTAATGGTGGTTTCAGTGGCCCATGGAGAGGTAGGGCATCAATTGGCTGGTGAGTTTGAAGGAGAAGGGGGTTATTGCTGGGGCAAGGAGGAAGGAGCAGAGGCCTAGTCAGTGCAGGGCAGCACCGTGAGCCATTTTCCACTCATATGTTATCATGACATACCTTCCATCTTTGGAAATGGACAAAGAGGGACAAATTTGAGCGGCCACTAGGCCACGCCTCTAACGCCGCACAAAACATAATTATACACCTAATCCCAGTCAGTCCCCTTACTGCCCCATATAGTAATTATTCCCCAGTTATGTGCCCCCAGTAATATGACCAGCTGTGCCCCCAGTAATATGCCCAGTTATGTGCCCCTAGTAATATGCCCTGTTATGTGCCCCCAGTAATATGCCCTGTTATGTGTCCCCAGTAATATGACCAGCTGTGCCCCCCCATTAATATGCCGACAATGTGCCCCCCAGTAATATGCCCATATTGTGCCCCCCTGTAACATTGTGCTCCCCAGTAATGTTGTGCTACCACTAATGTGCCCACATTGTGCTCCCCAGTTTATGTTGTGCCCCCAGTAATATGCCCACATTGTGCTCTGCAGTTTATGTTGTGCCCCCAGTAATATGCCCACATTTGTGCTCCCCAATAATGTTGTGCTCCCAGTAACATGTCCACATTGTGCCCCCAGTAATATATTATCCCCCAGTAATATGCCCACCTTGTGCCATTCACAGAAAGTTGAAAAAAATAAACAACATAATACTTACCTTCTTCCTAGCAGCATCACCAGCAGGACATCATCTTCTCTAGTCTGGTGGGGGTGGAGCCAAGGCTGACTGATGGCCCACCCAGACCGAAGGTGTGGAGAGCCGCCTGGAGGTACGGAGAGCCTGCAGGGAGGATGGGAGGGAGAATGGATGAAGCAGCGAGCCGATGCCGGCTCTCTGCTTCATCACCATTCAGGCAACTGTCCCTGCATCCTATGGACGCAGGGACAGCTGCCAGAAACCGGGACATACCTCCCCCGTACCAGGACAGCGGGACAGCCACTGTAATCTGCTACAGTCCTGCTGGATCCAGGACGGTTGGGAGGTATGTCATGATAGGGGTGGAGTTGCAAATGTTGGGAGGTTGGGAACAACAGTAATGCAAAGAATAGACTATATGACCTGGTACTGAGGAATGGTGTCTTGTTCCCTCTGATCCCATGATGCCATACAAGTTTCTGAAGTTCTGCTTTAAAATGTGATTTTTGAACTGCTTTCTCTCAGTATTAAACTGTTCCTTGGCACAATTGTCATCTGTTTAAAATAGCATCTTTCTTTATAAAGTCAATCAAGAGTATCATGTCTGATAAATAGAAAACACAGGTCATTAGAAATGCATTACTGAAAGATCATTTGGTGCAAATTATTACGACCATTGAATGCTGTTTTCAGAATAAAACAAACATATAATTATCAGCTCAAAGGTTTCTTCTTTCTTAGATAATTCTGAAATAACCTTTCAGAAACAATTTCATAGATCTTCTTTTGTATGACTTGTTTCAGAAAACGATAACCCTCTACGTTGCAATCATTTTCTCTTTTTTGACGTGGTTCTGTAGATAAGAGGCAGATGAAATTGCTTCGAGTAAATGTTGAATTTTTATGGATTAAAATATACTGCAAATAGAGAATAATGCCAGTTTGTAGAAAAATAAAAAAAGTTTTTGATGGATGGATGAATGCTGATTTTAGCGGTGTGTCACTCATAAACTAAAAGTTAGTGGTTGCTGAGAACCACCATCATAATCATTGCAGCACAGGCCTTGAAAAGAGTCAAATCAACCCGAAAAGAGTCATGGTTATTCATAATCTCCTGATCTCCCCGCCCATCTGCTGATAATTGGCAGTTCTCTCCTAGAGAGAAAAAGGGAAAACTAGGTAGAAGGCTGTCAATCATCAGCAGGTGGGCAGGGAGAGAAGGAATTCATGAATAACCATGACTCTTTTCCAGGCCTAGTCTGCAATGTTTGTGATGTTGGTTCTCGGCAACCACTTACTTTTAACTTATAAATGACAGACCGCTGAAATCAACTCACCTGTCTCTACTTTATACTGCCGTTAGTATGGGCAGCATAAAGTTGATGACAGGTTCCCTTTAAAGGCTATTTAAAGGGCTTATCTATCCTTCACTAAGTGATGCTCAGGATAGGTCATCACTACCTGATGCCATTCCTTTATTATTCCTACCAGAAATAAATTAATTGCTAGCAGTCTGCAGTAAGGGTACAGAGGGGTGTTAACAAGTTGGGGGGTGAACCTGCACAGTCTCACTCTATCCAATCAGTGATAACATTTTCAGACTGCGCAGGTACACCCACCCACCTAGTTACCACCTCTCTGTACCCTTACTGCAGACTTCTAGCAATTAATTCATAACTGCTAGTAGCAATAGTAGAAATAATAAACATACAGACATAAGAATAGATGTTCCAGAATTGTAATTACACGGGTAATGTTTGAAACTATTAAAACAGGCAAGTCGGGAGTGGTGAAAGGCCCTCTTTAACAGCAGTGCTATTTAAACCCGGATGCTTTAGAACATGCCACAGCAAAAAACCTCTGTGTGCCTTCCTGTCTTATCAGATACACAAATAGGTACAGCATGGGCTTATAGCTGTCTATGGGCTCTAGATCTCTGAAATATGGATCCATTAGGTTGTGTTCACATTAGGTTTTTGTCCCACATATAATGTACACACATGATGTATGCATTAAACCAGGGATGCCCAATCTGAAGCCCTACAGCTGTTGAAAAACCACAACTCCCAGCATGCCCAGACAGCCTACAGCAGTCAGGCCTTGCTGAGAGTTGTTTTACAACAGCTGGAGAGCCACAAATTGGACATCGCTGCATTAAATGGATGCCTTATACAGCGGCATCCAAATGTTCACCTCCAATGAGGCCAGGTGAGGCAACTGCCTCAAGCTGTGAAACCTAGAGACAAGTGGGGGCGTTGGCAGGGCCAGGGGAAATGAGTGCTTTCATTGCGGAAGTGCTCATCTCTCTATGGTCAACTGGAGCGGGCGCAGTTTCAATTTTCGCCTTAGGCAGCGGAAAGGCTAGGTGCACCCCTGGTGGCCTCCAATGTAAAAAAAATAAATAAATCTTTAAAGTCTACATTTTTTACTGGACTCTGCAGCATAGCATCCTTTTTTCCCAATGTATACTGGGTGTTAAACATGGGACAAAAATGTGATCATCACCTAAGATGTGGAGGATTTGTTAATGATTTCAGAGCACATTTTGTATGATGCAATACAGATGAATGTGGTTTGCAAAATCTGCATATAACTCATTCTGTTGTGTCTGTATTTTTATAATATTATGAATATTGAACATGCATACCACAGACAGCAAGTGATTTAGGCACCTCTCAATACTCCCTCATAAGAACAAGCTGCAGAATAAAAAATAACCAAACCTTTTTAATTTGGTTATTTTGATTACTTTTTTGTCCTGATAACTTCTGTGTGAACAGATTTTAGTTCATTTGTTTCATCATACAGTATTTCTCTACAGTAGATGGGTTCTGTGGTTTGCATTTCATTCTAGACAGTTTAAGTCTAAAATGTTCTACAGTTTTCCCTCTTTAACAGCTCAGCAAAGCACTTCAAACCTAAATTGAAGCTTGATTGGTAATGGAGACCATAGGTCAGGGAACCATCACGAATTACTTTATTGTATATTCCGCTTGGCATAAACGAAAATTCCATTAGTTGCTACGGTAGCATGAGCCTAGTAAAAGACATGCTAAAATTAAATAGAACAGAATGTTAAAGAAGGTTAAAGATGCCACGTGGTTTTGTTTCTATTCCCCTCACTAACTTTTAGCATTAAGTAGTCGTTTATATGCAGAAATTCTCATACAAATATAATGGTAGAAATAATAGGATGAACATATCTTTTCATGAATGTCATAATGGTCTCTCTATTTTTACAGAAGTATTTAAAGGGATATTCCAATTGTTTGAAGTTATCCCCTATCCACAGGATAGGGGATAACTACAATATTAGATCGATGGGGGTCCTACCTCTGGGACCCCCACCGATCACGAGTACGTACCCTGTAGAGCACCCTGAAATAAACATAAAGGACAGTTGGGTATGCGCTGTATTAATTTTAATGGGACTTCTGGAGATACTGTAGCTGTGCGTTGTACTTGGCCATCTTTGGAACTCTCATAGAAATTAATGGAGCGGCCACGTGCATGTGCGACCGGCTGCTCTGTTCATTTCATGGGGGCTGTAGGGGATACAGAGCCCCCGTTCTTGTGATCAGTGGGGGTCCCAGCAGTAGGACCCCACCACAGACCCCACCTGTGGATAGGGGATAACTTCAAATGACCGGAATACCCCTTTAACAAAAAGAGAAAACTTCCATAGAAAAGTATTTTGCGTTAACATGAAAGAAATCAATGATAACATTAGGCTTGCAGCTGTATTAATGCTGCTAATTTTGAAGGGGTTGTGCGGTGGGTTAATATTGTTCCTCAGGTCATTAATACCAGATTTGTGGGGGTCCGACTCCTTTGCTGATCAGCAAGTGGATAGCAAGGGGTAGTGGTGCTTATGTGGTTTCTAAATCCTCTTCAAAATTACCTGAGCATCATCTCGCTTGTAGAGGTGGCGGAGTGTAATTACAACAGCTCTTTATGGACTTCAAAAAGCCCTGATCTCTTGGCTGTACTGGATCACAATATTTTAAATGGTAGTCCTTGGAGAAGCAGTAAAAGCAGAGTAGAACAGTATCATAGTGAAGAAGAAGGTCTCAGAACCAGAGATGTTCTACAGTAGTACTGAGGGGAAAATAAGTGATGTGAAAGAATGATAGGAAAAGGAGAATCACAAAAGAGGCGAAAGGATCAAAGTCTTTAAATATTTTAAAAACTAAAGGTTTAACCAATTTCAGGAGGGATGTGTTTTCAATAGAGAACTGAACCTGAGAGCAAGGGGACATAATCTGAAATTAGTTGGTCAAAAAATATTATTCTACTGAAAGAGTAGTAGATGCTTGGGAGAAAAACGTTCTGCAGATGTTGTAGGAAAATGTACAGTAAGGCTAGCTTCACAGAGAAGCTGTTACCGCAGATGTGAAGGTAGACTAAGTATATTTAAATGTCTGAAAACATATATAAAGTATCTATCCTACGATAAAAAGAAAAGGGCAGACTAGCTGGACCATGTGGTCTTTTTCTGTCGTTCTATGTTTTCTATGTACATTCTGAGGTGAGTTAGTCATTCTGCAGCCATCTGCTGTTTGTGTAATATATCCATGTATGTGTTAATTTACCGGCATACACCCTATATAGATCAGGATACCCTATTGAGCTACAGTGTTCCTGTCTGAATACATAAGATCATGTTTTAAATAGGATTGACTGCCTTCAAACACTGTAGGAAACTATACTGGTTATAGAGCTTGTTTAGTTTCCTACTGTACTGTTTATGTGACCTGTTTAGTCCTCTACTATACTGGTTATGTGGCTTGTTTAGTCCCCTACTATGCATGCTATGTGACTTGCACACCAATGTACAAAAATTGCTCCAATCTGGATCAAAGCTGTGTATATTAAAGTAAATCTCCCACACCAAAAGCATATATACACAGCACAGCAAGTACTTAATAATAAGGGGCTGTTCAGATGGCCGTAGTATTGTGGATCCACAAAAATGCGGATCCGCAATACCATGGATGCTGCCCGGCGTGTGTTCCGCAATTTGCTGCTGCAGACAAGAATAGGACATGTTCTATAATTTATTACGGAGCCGCGGCTTCCCGCTCTAATAGAAGTGAATGGGGTCGCATCTATTCCGCAATAGGCCCTAAATGGTGAATGGGCCCTAAATCCTTTATTAGTGTTCTCAATTATGTAATAATTAAAAATAAAATATCAGCGACAGTCATGTATTTGGAATCATACAAACCCCAAATTTATAACTTACATGAAAAAGCAATACTGTAGCTGGCAAACGCAGAAAAAGTGCGTAGTACAAGCCGCTATACAGTGTTCACCCCCATTCACTTCAATGGGGCTGAGCTGTGCCTAGGTCATGTGACAGATGAACGTGACACCACATGGCCTAGACTAAGCAGCAAGAAGGCTGCTGTGCTAATGCGAGCGCCAGTACCTTCTCAAACAGCTAATTGGCAAGGGTCCTGGGTGTCGGACCCCTCCTGGAAAACCCCTTTAAATCACACAGTTTTAAAAATCCAATTCAGCCTCAGCTTAGGACAGATCCTCTTACAGCATCACTGTCACAGGAGCATTCCGTTTGGGAACAATCCAGTTGTTGGATGTACACAAACTTTTTTTTTTTAATATCCATATAATCACGTTTCGAAGACAGATAGGCCTCTTCGTCCGTCGTCCCAAATATTGTATGTTGTCATTGTTTTAAGAGATTTTCCACTTGAATCTTGTAGCAACTGCTGACTTATTTTGTAGAATAAATATAAAAACAATGATGTCCAGGTTGTAATTCCTTGTGTGGTACTCATGTTAGTTCACACTTCAGTTATTTGGTCAATTATTTCCATCAGTGATTGTGTGCCAAAACCAGTAGTGAAGCGTCCTCAGAGATAAGGTATAAGGAAAAGATTAACACCCGTTCTGTTTTTGACCCGCACCTGGTTTTGGCTCACAATAACTGAAGGACATATCTGAAGTGTGAACTTGCAACAGTCATCTCAAATGCTTCTCTCTCCACTTCTTGCGTTTTGTATCGTATGTAACTGCTAGTACTGCAAAACATCTATATTAATTAAAGCAGATTGATATATAGTGATATATACCATAGTTCTGTTTAGTTATGTTTAGCAGTCTAGTGAGTGGTCTTTACTGAATAATTGATAGCTAGCGCTGTATGCACTAGCATAGGACTGCTCACTGAAGTCCTAAGAATAGAAAGAGCAGAGATTTAAATTAATAAATAACAATAAAACTATATTGTCAGGCAGTAGGTGTAAAACCACTGTGTTAACCAAATTTGGCTTGGGGCAGCTTCTAAAGGCATTATCCTGGCAGTCCCTGATCTTCATCCTTTAACCCCCATACAGGGATCTGAACTGCATGAACTGCATGAGAACCACCAGGCCTCTACCTCCTGGAGTAGTCTGTTTGACAGCTGTCCCACAGGGTTCAAGAGACAGCAGTGCACAACACCAAAACACAGGCAAACTGTAGTCAGTAACAGGTCGAGTTTTGGACAGGCAAAGTTTACAGGAAGTCTAAACAAGTGACCGCAACACCTCTGTGGGAAACTACTGAGTAGAATAGAACCTATTACTCAGGCACTCTCCACTGGGGGGAGGGTGCCTTACATAAGTCCCTGCACTGATATGTTGCAAACAAATTTGCAACCGTTCCTGTCTCTTGGTACAATTCACAAAATACTGCTCCAGCAGCACAAAATGGCTCCCCAAAAACTGCCCCTCTATGGTGACCAGTGCCATCTGCCGAGGTTCTGTCCTTCTATTACAGTTGCTTTAGGATGGCAATTAGTGTTGGGCGAGCATGCTCACCCGAACACTATATTCGTGCGAGCATGGCGATGCTCGGCACATCGCGGTGTTCAGCCGAATACCGCGTGTGCTCGAGCGCCATGCTCAAGTCTCCTCCCCGCATGTTTCTTGGCTGCTACGCAGCCAATAAGCGTGTGGGCAAGTACTGGCATTCACTGTAATGCCGTAGCCATGTTGGCTACTGGCATTACAGTGATTGGCTGGCCGGAACGCGTCATCGGGTACTATAAAGCACCCGATGACATGTGGTTCGGCTCAGTCTTAGTCAGGGAGAGCTGCTGCAAGGAGGGACAGATAGTGTAGGGATAGGATTTGGCTAGGCAGGTTTAGTTTTTATTTTCAAAAGACCCAAAAGTCCTTTTAAGGACTATTGTTTTATCTGACTGCAACATCTATTATTGTTTTGGCTAAATTTGCGCAAAATTGGCTGACAATAACACCACCTGCGCTACGTCTGCTGTATAACGTTTGTGCATCCTAAATACCAGTGACATTCAGTGTATTTTTTTTCTGCCGCTAATCAAGGCAACATTACCTGCGCTGCGTCTGTGTATAACGTTTGCGCATCCTAAATACCAATGACATTCAGTGTATTTTTTTCTGCCGCTAATCTAGGCGACATTCCCTGCGCTACGTCTGCTGTATAACGTTTGAACATCCTAAATACCTGTGACATTCATTGTAATTCTTTCTGCCACTGGTGACAGCAACATTACCTGCGCTACATCTGCTGTATAACGTTTGAACATCCTAAATACCTGTGACATTCATTGTAATTTTTTTCTGCTGCTGGTGACGGCGACATTACCTGCGCTACATCTGCTGTATAATATTTGAACATCCTAAATACCTGTGACATTCAGTGTAATATCCTAACAATGTATCCTCTAAAATAGATTTTATCTTCGGTTTTGTGCATATTATTGTCAGTCTGTGAAAGTAGCGTAATACTCGGACAACATCGTTCCCACCAGCGATCTGGGAGTCCAAGATGCATCCTCCCCATGCTGTTCCCAAACCATTTCAGTGGTGTTTCTATCAATTTCTGACCTTTTCCTGTGAACCAGACACCCTCCCCTCTTCAGAGCAGGAGTGCCTGGTTTAATGCTCTGGTTCTCCCATTGACTTCCATTGTGCTCGGGTGCTCAGTAGAGCACTCGAACATCACCAAGTGTTCTACCCGAGCAGCAGAGCACCCGAGTACTTTGGTGCTCGATCAACACTAATGGCAATACCGTTGAATTTAAGTGTCAGGTGAGGAGCGTCAAATAATTACCTGGCTCCCCTATGCATCGGCACCTCCGGGAAATTTCTTTGTAGGGTCTATAGTAGTCTACCCCTGCTTTCATTTAATTGGCTTCATCTCTCTACACAAACAGCTTGTGTTATATATGTAATAAAGCTGTTTACTGACAGTTGTGGTCTTCTGTGGTCCATAGAGGAATCTTGACTGACAACAGTACTATTTATGCTCATAAAGTATGTGATATAAGATGATACTTTGTGATAGAGCTCCAATCTTCCCTCTAAAATTCTAATAAAGCTTATCAATTTGGTTGTGAAAAGAAACATAAGCATTCTAAACTCAGCGGGAGCTCATTTGGGAATGCACCTGCCATGAGGAAAATTGCTGTACTAGGAACCATGTTTTTTTCCTTCTTAAAATTGCGTATCTGTGCCTTTGCAGTGTTTCCTGTGGCAGTCTTGTTTTTCTATTTTTCTATGATGACGTAAATCAAGTGTAATGAAACAATTTGCAGATACAAATCTGTAAAACATATATTTCTATTTGTCATTTAAAACGCTAAATAATTATGATACTTCCCAACGGGCATTTTGCTGCAGTTGTATCTCTTTCTCCTGGTAAATTATGCTGTATATTGCAGTTAAAAAGCAACAACAAATGCAATAAGGTAAAATATTACTGAGACAAGATCATTTTAGAACCATTCATGCTCTCCACTCTATTAGCCAGTACTTTTAGCAAAGACTGACCCTGACTATATTGGCCTCAGGTTGGTGAGTTCTTTATAAGAAAACCCTGTTAAGATTTAGAAATTAAAGGGGTTTTCCAGGTTTTTAATATTGATGACCTATTCTTAGAATAGGTCATCAATATCTGATTGGTCGGGGTCTGACACCTGGTACCCCTGCTGATCAGCTGTTTCAGGAGGCTTCAGCGCTCCAGTGAGTGCTGCTGTCTCCTCACAGCTTACTTAGCATAGCGCTATGCATTTGACAGCGACTGTGTTTGGAATCTCCACTTAGCCCCATTCACTTGAATGGGATTGAGCTGCACCTCGGCCATGTGATGAATGACCATGACTTAGGCCTAGAAAGAGGCCTAGAAAGAGGCTGCAGTGCTCACCAAATCTCCATGGTCCCTTCAACAGCTGATCGGCAAGGATGCCAGGAGTTTAACCCCTGCTGATCTGACATTGATGACTTATCCTGTGGATTTATAGATCTATCTTTCTCTGGCATTGTATTTCTTGACTTCTGTAATTAGAATAGACCCCTTCACCCCTATTTTCCTGACTATTGTTCTCCTGTTTATCATGTACTCGTTGCTTTCCTGATGCCTTCAGCAGTTTCTGATACCTGTTCTGTCCACTGATTCCTTCTCAATAGGTGTGCTATGTATCCATGAAGCTCGTGATCTGATTATGATTGTGCGCAACTGATTTTTCAGTAGGGTGTGCATGGTTACTTTATAACAACTTGCATTGAGAGACTATTCATGCCATCTGGGACCTTCTTTTATCTCAAGAATGGGGTCTCATTGTAAATGGACAGCACAACACACACGCTCAGCTGTTTTCAGAAGATCCATAGGAGTGGGTTCCAGAGGTGGCACCTGCACCTATCTGACATTTATGACATATCCTACCAATATGGGGCAGCACAGTGGCTCAGTAGTTAGCACTGGTGCCTTGTAGCGCTGGGGTCCTTGGTTCAAATCCGACCAAGGACAACATCTGCATGGAGTTTGTATGTTCTCCCCATGTTTGTGAGGGTTTCCTCCCACACTCCAAAGACACATTGATAGGGAACTTAGATTGTGAGCCCCATTGGGGACAGTTGGATGCTAATGTCTGTAAAGTGCTGCGGAATATAGTAGCGCTATGTAAGTGCATAAAATAAATAAATAAAATATGATATAAATGTCCAGATGGGACAACCCCTTTAAAGGATATTGCTATGCAATGATTAGAGCATTACAAATTATGTATTATTCCAATATACACACAATAAGTATATTACCATTTTTTTTATTCTTTAGTAGTCCTCCCTGCTGTTTTTCCTTCTGATTCACTTTCTCCTGCATTCAGGGGTGGACCAACATGCTAAGTAGCTTCCTTCCCCCCTCTTGCTGATGTAGTGATCTTCTAGTTAGGCAATTGAAATGACCTGGACAGCTTTCATTTATTAACCCGTGCTTCTAAAATCCTAGCACTGTATAGTTTTATCTCAATTTAGACATCAGGGAAGGAAGACAGTACATACCATATGTATCTCTGGGGTTATATTTGAAAGGATATTTTCTATGCATGGGATGAGGGGGTCAACAAGAGCTAATTGCAATGCATGTGAGATGCAGGTGCTTAAAGGTGCTGCTTTCCACCCACATAAAGGGAAAAAAGTCTTCCAGATAAGTGAGTAAAAAAGTACATTCATGGGATAACCCTTTAATAACAATGATAGCCAATGGAGTAAATATTTTATATGAAACAAAAATGCCCCAACATAAATTCTTTCCTTGTTCAGTAATTGATACAGTATACTGCTTTTTCCAAACACACAAAGTACAATATCTCCGCAGCTCTCTGGTATCTCTGAATGACAGTTGCTATATTTATCCTCGGAGAGGCATACAAAACAATCAGTGCATTGCCAGAAAGCTAGATTCTGTCAAGATGTTCAGAATATTCACTCTGTTTCCCTCAATGAAGTGAAATCTGTCACAGTGTGAATACACACATAAGAGCTGGCAACGTAAAAGCATTTTATACTTTAAAATATGAATTGCTCTAGCTTTTAGGTAAATGCATCTGGAATGCCGGTTTTCATCACTCTTCAGATTCATTTGGTCGAATACACAGTATATTTTCCTGACTAGTTCAAGACTTCGTGTACATTACAGCTCTGACATTTCATTTAAATCACAAACATAAAAAGGTCATGATCTGATCTGATATTACTTTATAACTTCCTTCGTCTTATCCTTTTTCTTTCTTCCCCCACCTAAAATTTCACATAATTTTCCATATGTTTAGGGGTCCATTCACGTGTCTGTAAGTGTTTTGTGGTCCACAAATTGTGGATCCGCAAAACACTGATACCGGCCGTGTGCGTTCCGCATTTTGAGGGCTGCACATGGTTGGTGACATGAACACGCTCTATCTTTTTAGGGGGCCGCGGAACAGAACTACAGATGCAGACAACACACGTTGTGCTGTCCACATCTTTTGCACGCCCATTGAAATGAATAGGTCTGCACCCGTTCCTCAAAATTACGGAATGGATGTGGACCCAGAACTACAAACATGTGAATGGACCCTAAAGACATTTTCTGGGATTTTGATGCTCAGGATAGGTCATCAGTATTTGATAGGTGGGGGTCCCACACCCAGAACCCCTGACAATCAGCTGTTTGAGAAAGCACCATACTCCTGTGAGGGCCGCAGCCTTCTCGCAGCTTACCAAGCACAGCGGTGTACATAGTATAGAGGATGTGCTTGGTATTGCGCTCAGCTATATTCAGTTCAATGGGGCTGAGCTTGATGCCATTCACAGCTGCCATGCAATATATGGCGCTGTGCTTGGTAAGCACGGAGAAGGCCGCAGCACTCACAGGAGCATGGTGCCTTCTCAAACAGCTGATCAGCAGGGATCTCGGGTGTTGGACCCCCACTATCAGATACTAAGCATAGGTCATCAGTATCAAAATCCCAGAAAACCCCTTTAATGTAAAGTTATCATTGGTACTCATTGCATAAAGCATCTCAATATAATGTTCTAAATTGAATCATTCTTTTTAAAAGCCAGGTTGAGGCTCTTTAAGGGACACTACTTTCAGAAATTAGTATTATTTAAAAACTCAATATTCATAGAAAAAATATTTTTAGAATTATTAGCTGTTTCAGCAGTACTAAAACCCCTGGCAAAAATTATGGAAATACCAGTCTCTGAGGATGTTACTTCCGTTGTTTAATTTTGTTGAAAAAATAACAGATCAGACATGACAAAAAACTAAAGGCATTTCAAATGGCAACTTTCTGGCTTTAAGAAATACTAAAAGAAATCAAGAAAAATAATTGTGGTAGCCAGTAACAGTTACATTTTTAGAACATTCACAGGGAATAAATTATGGAATCACTCAATTCTGAGGAAAAAATTATGGAAAAAACTTGCTTTCCGTATTTTTGCGGACCCATAGACTTCAATGGGGCCATGTCCTGATTTTCACTGACAAGTATAGGACATGTTCCAGTGTTTTTGCGGAGCTGTGGAATGGAAGAAAAGGGCCCCATAGAGGTGAATGGGGCAGCGTCTAATCCGCAAAAAAAGGATCCGTATTTTTGCGGATAGCATACGGCCGTATGAATGAGCCCTTATTTTGTTTGTTTGTTTTTCATGATTCTATAATTTTTTCCTCAGAATTGAGTGATTCCATAATTTGTTCCCTGTGCTTGTTCTAAAAATGTAACTGTTACTGGCTACCACAATTATTTTTCTTGATTTCTTTTAGTATTTCTTAAAGCCAGAAATTTGCCATTTGAAATGCCTTTAGTTTTTTGTCATGTCTGTGATCTGTTTTTTTCCAACAAAATTAAACAACTGAAGGAAAATCCTCAGAGACTGGTGATTCCATAATTTTTGCCAGGGGTTGTATACCATTAAAAGTTAACCCCTTGCCGACTGCCATACGGCTATATACGTCCTATCTGCACATGCTCCGTGCAGATAGCACGTATATAAACGTTCAGGCAGCGCTTTAATCCCAGGGCTGTCAATCTAACAGGAGCAGGTTGGGTCCCAACTCACAGACAGAGCAGGGACCCTGAGGAGAAGACAGGAATGGTTTATTACCTGTGTCGGAGGAGAGTGGTACCTTACAGCATGCAGGAGGGAGCAGAGCTGCTTCCTGTCTTAGTCCTGGTGGTCACGTGACCGCCGGGTGTCTTTTGTCCAAGAGCAGTGCTGCAGGTCTAAGGAGACCCTGATCAGCTCTGCCTGTGTTTAATGCCCCCACAGGGGGCTGTTTTCTCCTGTAACTGGGGCTCCTATGGATACCCCAGTTACAGTGGAAACAGTGGGAAAAAAAAAGTGTTAAAAAAAATGTCTTCCAGAGGTCTTTTAATGACCTCCTGGGGGAAATATTATGTGCAAAAAATAAATTAATATATAAGTAAAAATAAATAATAATAAAAATACAAATAAAAAATGTAAAAAAAAATTTAAAAATGCAGTTGCCAACAGAAACTGTCACCATATTCGCCTCGTTCAATAAAACCTATACATGTTAAATATATATCAAACCAATCGTCACCAAATAGGGAACCCATTGCAATAATTAATTTTTGTTTCAGTTTTAATAGTTAAGAAATAAAAAGCTATAATTAAAAAGAATTTGCAGTTTTCCTCCAAAATAAACCTAAAAAAATATAAAAAATCTCTAAAAAAAACCCCATTCTAATAAAAAGTCCTAAGTGTCAAGTAAAAAAAATTGCAAAAATTATTTTAGTAGTCAAACAAATAAAAATAATTAGGGTCACTAAACCACCACGTGCACAAAATCACATTCAGGCCATTTTTAGGGTTAAATATAAAATTTTGTCCTTCTGTAGCAGTCAATACAAATGATAAGACCTGATAAGTAGTGCATTGCTGGTTTATTTTCCATGAGGGGAAGATACTATGTGCAAGGTAATCTTCATTATACTAGTAGGTTTAGAACTGAGATAAGTGTGACAGCTCTATTATTCTCTTAAGATAGATAAATAGATAAATGTGATATAAATTGTTCACACTGATAAATATTAATTCTAATTAAATCCATTATCCCAGTGCTTTGTTATTAGCTTAAATCATTCTATAATTCTAGGAGATTTAGGATAAGCTCAAGTGTATGTACTACATGGTCCCTTACCACAGTTCAAATTGTTGTTCTTATGCACCACTTTTGATGCTACATGCTTAACTTGGGACAGTCTTTCACTCCAATTAGAAGAAATCCAAAACACAAGGGTCTTCAATAAATTTTCATTTTTTATCTCAATAAAAGAAAAAACAACAATGTTTTGGCCACACATGACCTTGCAGGTCCCCCACCACTGCCTTTTTCGAGGGATCCCTGCTCTACTTTCATTTTCATTGTTTTTTGAATATCCCTTTAAGCCAAGACAGACATAATTATGATTAATAATTAAATAATGAGATAAAGAAATATTGAAGTTTTTACTGGATCCTTTGGTGCCTTTTATTTCTTCTGACTGTAGTGTTCTTTACCTTATTTTTTAGCATTTCCCTCCACTTATGCTCTGTGGTATATGACGGTTATGTAGTATGTGATCTCTTAGTCAGAAGCCCCATTTACTTTCTGGGTTTGTCATGGTTTCCAGTGAGTTCAGAGATTCTGAACAGTTACAGAATGTGCAACAGCCACATATATTAATACACAAGCGGTTCTTTATGTTCTACAATCTTAGGATTTGATTGGTGCCCTTAGCCATGTAACCTGGTACTGGTGGTTGGCATATTTGTTCATTTAGAGACCCTTCTAGCCGCACATTTCTGGGTCTTTATGGAACACAAAGGTGGACTAGGATATTCCTGCATGGGATATCCTTTGTCAGGGCAGATACAGCATGGAGTCAGTGTAGGGTGCATTAGAGTGATGAATATTAGACTATATTATTGCCTGCTTATGTTCACCCTTCCATTACTATGGATCCTACGGTATTGAAGTACTTGTTTTTATCATTTTTGTCCCATGTTTTTCATTATCTGGGATATCTGTGATTTTAGTCATCTATTAAAAGTTATGGGGCACATTTATTAAGACTGGTGTTTTAGACGCTGGCCTTAATAAACCCTCAAGCTGACGGTTGATCCGCGAAGTTATGAAGAGATGCAGGCTAATATAGGTGTATTTCAGCATGACCCCCTATGTCTTTGGGCTGTATTACACCAACAGATTGGTCAGAGGGCCATTTACACACACACAGACCTTTTGTTATACACCCCAACTACTGCTCAGTGTTTCGTTCTAGGTAACATAATACCAACAATCAGTGATATGTACCGGATAAATTAGTTTGCCAAAAGATCTAATGACACACAATGCAAACTGTACCCACAAGTAAGTACTTGACAAAATTTGTGGCACATAAATACGTCACAAGCTACACCTATAAATATCTATAGCAGGACCTACCACAGAATAGTTGCATAAACTGCCACATATTTAAAATATATCATCAGGCTGGCACATGTGACAATGTTATTATGTGCTAATCTGTTCCTGTTGTTTGACGTCTGGTGGCGGGGCCTGCTATGTGGATAAGGGGATTATGCATATATGCATAACCAACCAGTGAGTGTGTGTGTGTATATATATAATCTTATTCCGTCTGCACCTGTGTTTGATTTTCCTTTCTCCACCTAGTGGATACTGGCTATATCAATCTATCCATTTGGCAATACAGTGCCATCCCCAGATGAAGGCTATGTCCTGAAACACACATTGGGGTGGACACTGCCTGGCGTGCTCTCTGCATCACCATGGGTTAGTATTGTATACCACTGTTTTTGTATGTGATTCCTCGTCTCTTAATTTTACTCCTCCTACGTCACATGGGATTCTGTACTGTGAGACTTTACAGTTGCTTCGATTTGCACCATGCACTTTATGTGCGGCATTATTGGTTGCTATCTGCTGTATTATATTCAGTGACAGAATGTTTATACAGGCTATACTAAGGGTATAAAGCACAAGCTTGCAACCTTTCTACACCAGTTTCTTGCACAGAGGACATAATAAATGACCTCCGTTCTGTACGGAGTATCTGTGCTCACCAGTTATCCATTAATCTATCGATTTATCTTACCTCGCTGTTCACTAGTGGTTTGCCACTGTGCCTCAGTACAAGAAAAAAATATTGACTCTTCTATTACAACTAGAGATGAGCGAATATGCTCGTCCGATGCTTCGAGCATTAGGGTATTCGCAAATGCTCGCTACTCGGACGAGCATATCGCGATCTTCGAGGAAATGGCATCTTCCTCTTCCTGCATGTTAGGCGCCTTTTCTCAGCCAATCAACATGCAGGAGAGTCTTTGGTACCTCCTAGCATCACGTGGGGCCCCTACAAGTCGATAGCAGGGATTGGCTGGCCAGATCAGATGACCTGGGAATATAAGAATCTGGTCCTGCGCTGCTCGCGTCAGATGCCGCCTGCATGAGATTAGGGATAGAGCTGCTGTCTGTCAGGGAGAGTGTTAGGGCCTGAATTTAGATGTTGGTTAGGCAGGAATTATGCTCAAAGAACCCAACAGCCCTTCTAACGGCTACAAGCACCTTTTTTTTTTTTGGTCTCCTGGCTGCTGTCTGGAACTTGTATTGCAGCTACCGCCATCTTGGCTGCACACTGTGCACAGCGACTGGTGGCAGAAGGGACAGCACGTGGTCCACACAGACCCAAAAGAAATTGCCCAAAGTCCTCTCAGTACTCATTTTTGCTGCTGCTGCTACTGTACCTTGGCTTGCTGGGATCTGTAGTGCAGTCTAGGGAATACGTTTTTTCTCTAATTTCTATACACTACAGTCCAGTGAACAATTATGTAGTGTGCTGTACAGTAGCGTCAGTCTAGGGAATACGCTTTATCTCAGTTATATGTACTACAGTCCAGTGAAAAATGGAGTGGTTTGCAGTAAAATAGCCGCCATTTAAAGACTACGTTTTTTTCTCATTTATATGTACTACAGTCCAGTGAACAATTCTGTAGTGTGCTTTACAGCAGCGTCAGTCTATAAAATACGGTTTTTCTCAGTTATATGTACTATAGTCCAGTGAAAAATGTAGTGGTTTGCGGTAAAATAGCCGCCATTTAAAGACTAGGTTTTTTTCTCATTTATATATACTACTGTCCAGTGAACAATTCTGTAGTGTGCTGTACAGCAGCGTCAGTCTATAAAATACGTTTTTTCTCAGTTATATGTACTACAGTCCAGTGAAAAATGTAGTGGTTTGCGGTAAAATAGCCGCCATTTAAAGACTAGGTTTTTTTCTCATTTATATATACTACAGTCCAGTGAAAAATGTAGTGGTTTGCGGTAAAATAGCCGCCATTTAAAGACTACGTTTTTTCTCATTTATATATACTACAGTCCAGTGAAAAATGTAGTGGTTTGCAGTAAAATAGCCGCCATTTAAAGACTACGTTTTGTTCTCAGTTATATGTACTACAGTCCAGTGAAAAATGTAGTGGTTTGCGTTAAATTATCCGCAGTCTAAAAATTCCTTTTTTTCTCTCAGTTATATATACTACAGTGCAGTGAACAATTCTGTAGTGTGCTGTACAGCAGCGTCAGTCTATAAAATACGGTTTTTCTCAGTTATATGTACTATAGTCCAGTGAAAAATGTAGTGGTATGCGGTAAAATAGCCGCCATTTAAAGAATACGTTTTTTTATCATTTATATATACTACAGTCCAGTGAAAAATTCTGTAGTGTGCTGTACAGCAGCGTCAGTCTATAAAATACGTGTTTTCTCAGTTATATGTACTACAGTCCAGTGAAAATTGTAGTGGTTTGCGGTAAAATAGCTGCCATTTAAAGACCACGTTTTTTTCTCATTTATATATACTACAGTCCAGTGAAAAATGTAGTGGTTTGCGGTAAAATAGCCGCCATTTAAAGACTAGGTTTTTTTCTCATTTATATATACTACAGTCCAGTGAACAATTCTGTAGTGTGCTGTACAGCAGCGTCAGTCTATAAAATACGTTTTTTCTCAGTTATATGTACTACAGTCCAGTGAAAAATGTAGTGGTTTGCGGTAAAATAGCCGCCATTTAAAGACTACGTTTTTTCTCATTTATATATACTACAGTCCAGTGAAAAATGTAGTGGTTTGCAGTAAAATAGCCGCCATTTAAAGACTACATTTTTTTTCAGTTATATGTACTACAGTCCAGTGAAAAATGGAGTGGTTTGCAGTAAAATTGCCGCCATTTAGAGACTACGTTTTTTTCTCAGCTATATATACTACAGTGCAGTAAAAAATTCTGTAGTGTGCTGTACAGCAGCGTCAGTCTATAAAAAACGTATTTTCTCCGTTATATGTTCTACAGTCCAGTGAAAAATTCTGTAGTGTGCTGTACAGCAGCATCAGTCTATAAAATATGTATTTTCTCCGTTATATGTACTACAGTCCAGTGAAAAATGTAATGGTTTGCGGTAAAATAGCCGCCATTTAAAGACTACGTTTTGTTCTCAGTTATATGTATTACAGTACAGTGAAAAATGTAGTGGTTTGCGTTAAATTAGCCGCAGTCTAAAAATTCCTTTTTTTCTCTCAGTTATATATACTACAGTGCAGTGAACAATTCTGTTGTGTGTGGTATAGTAGCCGCACTCTAGTGTTGACCCCAACAAGTGACCAAGTTAGTTGAGGTAGCAGGTGAAGCACATAAAATTTTTCACTGATACAGCATGGCGGTGAACCCAGAGTGACCAAGTTACACTCAGGTAGCAGGTGAAGCACATAAAATTTTACACTGATACAGCATGGCGGTGAACCCAGAGTGACCAAGTTACACTCAGGTAGCAGGTGAAGCACATAAAATTTTATACTGACACAGCATGGCGGTGAACCCAGAGTGACCAAGTTACACTCAGGCAGCAGGTGAAGCACATAAAATTTTACACTGACACAGCATGGCGGTGAACCCAGAGTGACCAAGTTAGACTGAGGTAGAAGGTGAAGCACATAAAATTTTACACTGACACAGCATGGCGGTGAACCCAGAGTGACCAAGTTAGACTCAGGTAGCAGGTGAAGCACATAAAATTTTACAGTGACACAGCATGGCGGTGAACCCAGAGTGACCAAGTTACACTCAGGTAGCAGGTTAAGCACATAAAATTTTACTGATACAGCATGGCGGTGAACCCAGAGTGACCAAATTACACTCAGGTAGCAGGTGAAGCACATAAAATTTTACACTGATACAGCATGGCGGTGAACCCAGAGAGACCAAGTTACACTCAGGTAGCAGGTGAAGCACATAAAATTTTACACTGACACAGCATGGCGGTGAACCCAGAGTGACCAAGTTACACTCAGGCAGCAGGTGAAGCACATAAAATTTTACACTGACACAGCATGGCGGTGAACCCAGAGTGACCAAGTTACACTCAGGTAGCAGGTTAAGCACATAAAATTTTACACTGATACAGCATGGCGGTGAACCCAGAGTGACCAAATTACACTCAGGTAGCAGGTGAAGCACATAAAATTTTACACTGATACAGCATGGCGGTGAACCCAGAGAGACCAAGTTACACTCAGGTAGCAGGTGAAGCACATAAAATTTTACACTGACACAGCATGGCGGTGAACCCAGAGTGACCAAGTTACACTCAGGTAGCAGGGCAGGCCAGCACCTCCAAGGCGTACAGCGCCAGTTCGGGCAACGTGTCCAGCTGTGCAACCTAGTAGTTGTATGGAGCAGAGTGATCACGCAGGACGTTGGTATAGTCAGCTAGGTACTCCCTCACCATCTTCCTGAACAGCTCCCCCCTACTGGGGGACGGGTGACATAGTCTTGCTGGGGTGCCATAAAACTGGCAAAGGCCTTGGAAAGTGTTCCCCTGCCAGTGCTTAACAAGCTGCCTGCTCCCCTCCTCTCCCCCGCTAGTTGGCCCACAGAACTACGTCCTCTGCCGCTAGCAGTGTCAGATGGGAAGGATAGTTTAAGCTTGTGCACCAGGGACTGTTGATATTGATTCACTCTCATACTTCTTTCCTCTACAGGAAAGAGAGTGGAAAAGTTCTGCTTGTACCTGGGGTCCAGGAGGGTGAACACCCAGTAATCGGTGTTGTCAAAAATGCTTCTAACGCGAGGGTCATGGGAAAGGCAGGCTAACCTAGGTCAGGCATGTGCGCAAGAGTCCCAACACGCAAGAATTCCCTTTCCTCAATAGGCTGACTCTCCATTTCCTCCTCCTCCAACTCCTCCTCTTCAACCCATACACACTCAACAGATAAGAAGGAATGAGCATAGGTACCCTCTTTAGTCTCGCCAACAGTCTCCTTCTCTTCCTCCTAATCCTCCTCCTCCTCCAATACGCGCTGAGAAACAGACCTGAGGATGCTCTGGCTATCAAGCAACGTATCTTCTTCCCCCATCTCCTGTGACAAGCGCAAAGCCTCTGACTTCATGCTGAGCAATGAGTTTTTCAGCAGACAAAGCAGCGGGATGGTGACGCTGATAATGATGGCATCGCCGCTGACCATCTGTGTTGACTCCTCAAAGTTGGTCAACACCTGGCAGATATCAGACATCCACGTCCACTCCTCATTGTAGACTTGAAGAAGCTGACTAACCTGACTACCAGTTCTCGTGGAAGTTGTCATCTTGCAGTCTACAATCGCTCTGCGCTGCTTGTAAACCCTGGGTAACATGTGTAATGTGGAATTCCATCGTGTGGGCACGTCGCACAACAGTCGGTGAGCAGTCAGTTGTAAGCGCCGTTGCACTGCCCTGAGAGTGCCAGCATTTGTGGTTGACTTGCGGAAATGCGCCCAGATGCGTCACACCTTGGTGAGCAAATCAGACAAATTGGGGTAGGTCTTGAGGAACCGCTGAACCACAAGATTGAACACGTGGGCCAGGAAGGTTTTATATGCAGTGTTTATATGGGTTGTTGTTACTTTAGGAAATAGTATTGGTGTATAATGGCACATGTGTGAGCCTGCCGAGTTGCAGAGCCGCCACCAGGTTACGCCCATTGTCACACACAAGCCTGGTTTGAGTTTCAGCGGCACCAGCCAAAGATCGGTCTGCGTCGTGATGCCCTGTAACAGCTCTTGGGCGGTGTGCCTCTTGTCACCTAAGCTCAGCAGTTTCAGCACCGCCGTGCTCACAGATTGTATTTGAGAGTAGGAGGAGGAGGAAGTGTTGGAGGAAGAGGCATAATAAGTCTGAGAAACCGTGACCAAGGTAGGCCCCACAATCCTCGGTGTGGGCAGCACATGAGCGGCCCCAGGGTCAGACTCGGTCCCATCCTCCACCAAGTTAACCCAATGTGCCGTCAGGAAGATATAATGTCCCTGCTCGCCAGCACTTGTCCATGTGTCCGTGGTTAGGTGGACCTTCTCAGTAACCGCGTTGGTCAGGGCACGGATGATGTTCTCTGACACGTGCTGGTGTAGGGCTGGAATGGCACATCGGGAAAAATAGTGGCGGCTGGGGACCAAGTACCGAGGGACAGCCACCGCCATCAGGTTGCGGAAAGCCTCAGTCTCTACCAGTCTATAGCGCAGCATCTCCAGGCTCAGCAGTTTGAAAATGTAGACGATTAGGGCTTGTGCATGTGGGTGGGTGGAATTGTATTTGCGTTTGCGCTCCAATGTCTGATGCAAAGACAGCTGAAGGCTGCGCTGGGACACATTGGTGTAGGGTGTGGAGGATCGTGGAGGTTAAGGGGTGGTTGTAGGGCGGGAGGCGCTCGTGCCGGGGTCCTGGGCGGGGGGTTGACTCGCAAAGCCAGCATGTGACACAGGAAGGAGCAGTGGTGTGATCCTCAGGAGGTGAACGGCCTTGGTTCCATCGAGTCGTGTGTTTAGCACTCATATGCCTGCGCATGCTGGTAGTGGTTAGGCTGGTAGTGGTGGTTCCCCTGCTGATCCTGGTGTGGCACAAGTTGCACACCACAGTCCGTCGGTCATCCTCACTTTCTTTAAAGAACCTCCAGACTTGCGAACATCTAGGCCTCAGCATGGGAGCTTCACTCCGTGAAACAGTTGCTGATCTACTTGCTTTGGCCCTGCTTCTCCCTCTGGCCACCCCACTGCCTCTTCCAACCTGTTCTGGTGCTGCACTTGCCTCCCCCTCAGAAGCACTGTCTTGACTAGGCTTACCAACCCAGTTCGGGTCAGTCACCTCATCATCCGCTCTTCCTCCGATTCCTTTCTCTGCTCCCCCCTCGGACTTACTGCCCTGACAACAACGTCAATGTCTGACAACCGTGTCTCATCATCATCCGACACCTCTTGACGCACTACTTACACTAAGTCCACACTCTCATCACCCACAGACTGCGAAAGTTCTAAATTTTGGGCATCAGGACAGAGCAACTACTCAGGTTGCTGTTGAGCAGTGGTTTGTGTCTCTGGGTAGGGTCATGAAAAGAGTTCCTGTGAGTATGCCGGATCTGAATCCATATTTTCCATGGGGAGGGGGCAGGCTGGGGGGAAGGAGGTTGAGCTGGAGGAGCCAGAGGTCTACTCCTTTGGCTAGCGTGGGTGGACTGCGTGGAAGACTGGGTGGTGGATAAATTACTGGAAGCATTATCCGCTATCCACGTCTATCACCTGTTCGCACTGTTGTGGTTTCAATAGTGGTGTACTACGTGACCCTGTAAGTTGCAAGATAAAACTAGGAAGCGAAACTCTGCGGCGTTCCACTGCTCCCTCATCAGTAGGTACTCTGTCACCCTGCCCAGGACCACGGCCTCTGCCCCCCTACATCACTTGGACGCCCACGTCCTCGACCCTTAGCCCTTGGGTTCAACATTTTGTGTAATCACTAAACTGTAGAATTAATATCTGAGGCCAAAAATGTATTCTCTAGACTGCCGCTAGTGTACCGCACACCACACAATTTTTCACTGCACTGTAGGATATATGAATGAGAGAAAAAATGTATATTTTGTAGACTCCGGCTTGTGTGCAGCACACGACAGAATTTTGCACTGCACTGTAGGATATATGAATGAGAGAAAAAATGTATATTTTCTTGACTCCGGCTAGTGTGCAGCACACGACAAAATTTTGCACTGCACTGTAGGATATATGACTGAGAGAAAAAAGGCATATTTTCTAGACTCCGGCTAGTGTGCAGCACATGACAGAATTTTGCACTGCACTGTAGTATATATGACTGAGAGAAAAAACTTATATTTTCTAGATTCCGGCTAGTGTAATGCACACCACACAATTTTTCACTGGACTGTAGTATATATAAAAGTGATAGAAAAAAACATTTTTTCTAGACTGTGGCTACTGTACCGCACACCACAGAATTGTTCACTGAACTGTAGTCACCGCCATGCTGTGTCAGGCTAAATTTTTTGGGGGTTCAGCTGCTATGTTAGTCTAACCAAGCCACTCTGGGGTTCACCGCCAAGCTGTAAACTGCAATCTCAGTCTTAACAAGTCATCCTGGGGTTCACGCCCATGCTGTAAACTGCAATCTCAGTGTGCATGTTTGCCCATCTGAGATGGGGAGAGCTGGGCACTGTGCTGGGAGAACTTTGTGTACGCTGTGGACTACTGGGTGGGTGCGGAGAGGGAGACGCTTATGCCTGCGTCGTGGGGTGGGGGATAGGACAGCAGTGCCAGCATGAGCAGTGGTGTCACCCACAGGCGGTGATGGACCTTCGTTGCACCTAGTTGGGTGCTTTACTAACATGTGATGGGCATGTGCCTTGCCCATCTTGGTCTAGGTCAGCACAATTGTCTTGAGGGTCACCACCAGGCTGTTGCCCAGAATTTCGTGTAATGGTACGATTAGGCAGCTTAAGAGGCATCCATGCATGCTGCCCCTGCTGTTTCCTGTCCATTTCCGTTGTGTTTCCATCATTTTCTGAGGTTTCCAGGTTTTCACGCAACCTTCCCTGTGCAGAGCCTTGGTCCCCTGCAAAAAATGCTCGAGTCTCCCATTGACTTCAATGGGGTTCGTTATTCGAAATGAGCACCCGACCATCGGGAAAAATTTGACTCCAATAACGAGCACCCGAGCATTTTAGTGCTCGCTCATTTCTAATTACAACTTATTTTCAGGACACCAGAGAGCAAATGCCTTTGCTTATCTTTGCACAGTTTTGTAGCATGCAGGTTGCAAACACCTTTTCTTGATCTGACAAGCCAGTTCTTATGAAAGCACATCTGTAAGCAGTCATCGCATCCGGTAGTCAATAGGTCCAGTCAGCCCAATCATTTTGTAAATTTATTCTACCCATTACCTGCTATGAATTTGGATTAAATGAGCTGTATGCACATTGTTCCCAAAACAGAGTCATGTGAGACTCAAGTCTCCCACTTTATTAACTTTTCTGTTGGCTGATTTCTAAAATGTACTTTAATATATCAGCATAGCAAGCAATGTCTTTATAAATCTTCTTGTAATTAGTTTCAACTCAAAATGCTTTACTAGTTATAATAAGCATATTGTAATCTGCTCTTACTCTTTATGCTGTTTGCTATAGATATGTAAAAATATTTGGAAGGAGCGGCTTAAGGCTGATTAGTTTAATTGAAGTGAACTTGTGTTTGAAACAGATAACATTTTCTTTCACTCGTGGATGATGATACAAGGATAAACCAGAGGAAGCATATTTTCTTTGTTATTTTTTTCAAACACTGGTCACATTTGAATTGCGGTGGCTAGACTAATACATACTGGATTACTTTGAATTACAGATATTGTAGAATTCTGAATAAATAATGTAATACCATTAAGAATTCAAAAAGCCACAGAGTCCTTCCATTATTTTTATAATATGCATAGCTCATTAAATGCCCTAAAATGTCCTAATCTTTTCAGTCAATTTTAGCTGATTTTTTTTATGGTTGCAAAAAAGGTTTTTTTTACTGTTGCTTTGAAAAATGTGTTGGACATATGGTTTCTCTGTATAATTTGCTTTATTCTGTCAAACCCAATTAGTAATCCTGTCTACTTCTTGATTGCATTCTTATGCCAACATTATCTTGTTAATCCGTACTTCACCACTAGGGGGCTTAATCACTAGGTGTATACTTCGCTGCAATACATATGTACCGCAGTGTATTATGCCTAAAGAATGCTGGAGTACTAATTATATTAAGATCTAGGGACCGTTAGTAGTCCCCCAACTACCATGACAATCCATCATAATGCTGTATTGCATTGTGGGAGGACCCATAGGGTGACAGGGTTAGCTCTCTCTAACCACAAGTGCCATGGTCATAGATCAGGTTCTGAATTATCTCCGTTTCCAGTCATTGCTGCAGATTGTCAGTTGTAATATATAGCTGACACTGTTACATCAGTGGCCTGTGCCCATTGCTGCCCTGCTACTTCAGATGAGGTGTGTCACTGCCCTGTGTGTGTTGCAGTTCCAGTGCTCCAGCACTGTGTGTCTATTTATGATATTCTTCATTGAACCTCGTTCTACAGGATTGCAAGGGTTAACCCTCCTTTTGTTCAGCTACTTCTAATGTATTAGTCAGCTCTGCTATATATGTTTGTCTCACTGCCTGATCAATAGGTTTACTAGCTTGCTAGATCCTGCAAAGGCATTATAATCTGCATGTCTGCCCATGGACTGACTTCTGACTGATTACCGGATTTTGAACTTCTGCCACCTGACCTATCCAGTGCCTGATCACCGAATTTAGGACTGGCCTTAAGTTGGATAAGTTGGAGTTGGTGCCTTGTATGGTGGTCTTTATTGCTGGCCCCTATGTACACATGCCATAATTTTCTTGACTTGTTTGGACAGGGTCAGTTGTACTAATTTAGACAGCTAATGGCAGTTATGCATTTGCTCATCCAGAAACCATGGGCAGCTGCTTGCACCTGTATAAATCAGGTCTGTGGAGTCTCAGTTGGAAAAAAAGGTTCTGACTCCAGCTTAAAAAAATCTCTTATTAATATCGTATAATTAATTAATTTAACTTTAAGTTTAGAAAGGTTAATAATAAAATTTATCAATCTAAGATTCTTATTTTATTGTCAGAGATGTTTGTGTTGTCGCTGCTTTGCCTCCAACAGAGAATAGTAGAGAGGTTGTTTTCTGCTCTCTGGAGGATCTGACTAAGGCAATATTTCTTCTGAGGAGAAATTCATAGATATGTTCTTGTAAAAAGCATAACAAATAGTGTTGAGCGAGCATGCTCGGCCGAACTTGCTGTTCGGCCGAGCATGCCTACACTCGGGTCCGCTCGGTGTTCGGCCGAACACCGAGTGTACTCGAACGCAATGCTCGAGTCTCCTCCCCGCACTTTTGTTCGCTGCTACTCTTGTATGCTAATGCTACGCATTGTACGCTAATGCATACAAATTTGTATGCTAATGCTACGCATTGTACGCTAATGCATACAAATTTGTATGCTAATGCTATGCATTGTACGCTAATGCGTACAAATTTATATGCTAATGCTACGCATTGTACGCTAATGCTACAAATTTGTATGCTAATGCTATGCATTGTACGCTAATGCGTACGAATTTGCATGCTAATGCTAAGCATTGTGCCCTAATGCATACAAATTTGTATGCTAATGGCTAAGCATTGTGCGCTAATGCTAACAAATTCAGTTAATTAGCATACTTTTACGAGTGAAAGGAGTAAAAGAGGAGAAGTCGCGATTCTGACCTTCTGTCCTTTTTCTATTAACCAGACATCCTCCCCTCTTCCGAGCGGGGGGTGCCTGGTTTAGTCTCATTGACTAACATTATGCTCGGGTGCTCGGCCGAGCACTCGAGCACCCCCTAGTGCTCGGCCAGAGCACCCGAGCATACGAGCACAGAGGTGCTCGCTCAACACTAATAAAGTTTTCCAGTTTTTTTCATATTTACTTACTGGAATATAAAGGGAAACTGTCACCTAGAAAACATGTACAAAACTGGTGACATGGCTACTGAAGCAGTGAGGCTATCCATACCTTTATTGTACTTGTCAATGGCAGCAACCTTCTAAAAAAAATGATTTTTATTGTCACTGTGAAGGGTCAAAGAGGCATCAATGAGGCACTGAATTGCCCCGGCCTGCACAGTCTAACTACACTTCTCTCTCGGAGCCATGCTGAAAATGTATGCATGTGCCATCAGTAACAGAGACATATCAGTTGCTATGGACCCGCTTTTACACACAATCCCTGACATGTAAGCTGCATTTCGCTGTCACTAATGATGCACACTTGTTGATTGTAGATCTGAGAGAGGTGTTGGGCCAGGACACTTAAGGGGTATTCCCATTTTGAAAAAAACATGTCCATCAACATATCTCCAGCCTCTTTGTCCTGACCTGTGGATGCCAGGAGGCTGTAGAGAGTTATGTAAACAGCATAGCTTCCGGGGCTACGCCATTTGCACAACTCCCATTCAAGTCAATGGGCGTTACCAAATTGCGTAACTCTGCCGCTTTGGATTTCTCCGGCTTCCTGGTATTCCCAGGTTGGAGTGAAGAGGCCAGAGAGAGCTCTGCAGCCATGTTTTTAAATAGTGCCTTATTCACGCCTCTTTGACCCATCACAGCGACAATAAAAATTTTCTTTACATAATTCCGGCCATAGTCACGTACAGTTAAAGAAGAACTCCCGCAAAAATTTTTATTCTCTGACCTGTTAGAAAGGTGCATGATATAATCTGTAGTGATTGTCATTTTCTTATCAGTGACTGTTTTTGTGAGTAAAAACCTCTCTTCTTATTGTAGCTAGGTCATGTGACCAACTCCCTGACCTCCAACTGACCCAGGACAGAAAGCCAGTAACTGCTCTATTCATTCCTATGGGAGCCTCACTTTCAGTCTCATAGGAATCCATTGAGAATTAGACTTCCTGTCCACACATAAGTCTAAGTGTGAGTTGGTGGGTCTAATTGCTGGTCACATGACACAGATAAGAAACTTCAGGATGATAGAAGTAAAAATTCAGACACTGGTAAGAAAATGACATTTACTACAGATTACATCATGTACATTTCTAGCAGGACATGGAATAAAATTTTTGTCGGGAGTTCTTCTTTAAGGTTAATATAGCCTTGCTGCTTTCATTCCTATGCAGACATGTCACCAGTTTGCTATGTGTTTTCTAGGTCACACTTTCCCTTTAAGTTATTTCTTCATTTTTATTTGTTCAGAAATTGTATTCTAACAAATCTGCTTTATGTTCTATATAAGCAGTCGGATAATTGCTAGAAAAAGCCCGATATTACCATTTTACTACAGTAAATTAGTTATTACTAATTATTGGCCATTTATGAAGGAGCTGGAGCCAGAGTTTCACCTTTGGTGTACCGACTCCATAGCCCTGGTATGAATTATTCACACTGATATTTAACAGTGTGGTCACACAAACATTCAGACATCATATTCAGTTCATTTCCATAACTACATATACAAATACACACACAAAGATACACACTGACCTCAACCACCCTATTGGTTGATCATGCTATTCTTCAACCACTTGCCTACCACCACACAACTTTATCCGTTGTGGTGGTAGGCTGGTAAATGTTATCTGATCTATAAAAGCTTCAGATTACATTATGATCTGATGATCTGTTGCCCTCTGGCACTGCAAATTGTTGAGACCGTTATGTTACTGTACAGCTGTGGTTACAGTGTGGCTCCAGGGGCCAATCAAAATGGTTATTGGGTATACAGTACAATCACTGTGACAAAGTCCATTGTGCTTTGTGGCAACAAATAATTTTTCCCACAATGGTGGCAAGAGTTGCCTACCGCTTGCTTGTGCAGAGGCAGTCCACTTGCCTCTTAAGTAGAAAGGACCTGCTGAAGGACATGTGCTGAGCATGAAGACGTCACTGTGCACTGCCAGCGTGATCACATGGTGACGTCACCATTCCCATGTGATCACGCTGGGAGTGCAGGGTGACATCATCATGCTGAGAGCAGAACCTTCAACAGGTCTTTTCCACTCAAGAGAGGAGTGGACTACTTCTGCACAAGCAAGTGGATAAGGTGAGTGATTTTATTTTTTTAAACTCAAAAGGTCATATTGTACTTCCGTTTTTAACGGCAGTTAGACAGGAGAACTTCTGTCTAAGCGGCCACAAAAAACGTTTTAAAAAAGCAATTTGTGACAAATTCATTTGTAACATAATAAAATTTCTTGTCAAAGTTTGGCGAAGCTGGCGAATCTAATTTTTTTTAAACTTCGCTCATCTTTAATCATCATCATAATGGTAGCCTACCATTCAGAGTACTTCATATACAAGATTTTGCAGCTACATGTTGGTGCATGTTTTATTTTAATAAATGAAAAATATCATATATAAGAGGATTGTTTCATGTTTGTGCTGCCCAAGAATGTTAAAGGATGTTACTAGATAAGAGATGTGGGGGAGAGAGAGGTTTGACAAGTCCCCTGCCAAATTCTTATCCCAATATACATGGAAATCATAGTTTTGAAAGACAAGGTTGTGCTCTTTGTCAGTCTCAAGTGCTGTCGATACAATGTGAACTAAAAAATCTTTATACTTCATGCATGAGAGGACTGTAGTCCTGCAACACTTTTGAGAGGCTTCCTTCAATAACCCTACTTTTCCTGTCTCTGAAGATTTAGGACACACTGTTTTCATGCTATTATATTATGACTTTAGAACATAAATATTAATATTTTCCCTTTAAAAGGCCAGTTTACTGTAGTCCGAAAATGCACAAACATTGCACTTCTCCAATCTATGAATTATACGTATGTGGGCAGTCATATCATACAAACAGCTCATTCTTTCGGGCAAACAAGCTTTTCACACTTCAGTGCTCTTTTTATTGAAGAAAAAATGCAAATGCCAGAAATGTATTTTCTTGAGTTTCCAAAATCAAAATGAACCAGTCACAATGGGGCACATATTTGCAGTATGTTATAACTCTTCTCTGATTACTTGGCAGAGTCTCTTTGTATGACAACATTATACAGTGGCTTTTGGCCTTTGACCTAATTATGACATTTTAGTTGTGCAAGTAGTAGTAACATACAGCACAGAAAAACAAAAACAGCAATGGTGAAGAATTAAAACACAAAGCAGATTCAGGGTATGTCTACATGGGATGGATAGGCTGCATATTTCTTCTTGTGGATTTTGTGTGGCATATCTGCAGTGCTTTTTAGTTCAAGCAAAATGGATGTGCAGTGTCCCACTGAGAGCTGGTGTAGAGAAAGAGAGTGGTAGTGGCACTGATGTAGTGTTGTAGTGTCATGGTGTCCTACCTCAGGCCATAGATCTCTGAGGTGTATAGTCAAAGTAGAATACTGAAGAATGAGGCCAGCGTTGAAAATTCAACAAAGTCTTTTTTACTAAGTGCAATGCAGAACTTGAAATACAGGCAGGACTTGTAGCAGCAGGCTTTAGTGCAATATGTCTCTGGCACCAACTGAGGAGGTATGGTGGCAGATTGGATTGTTTCAGTTTCCTCACTTAGATGATACTGGCCTAGTGGTTGCTTGGTGATGGGTGGCTTAGCTGTACTCCATCACTTCACAGCAGTGTCTTCAAAACGATTATTGAGAATTGGTGCTCTACAGGCTACTTCTCAACTCTTCGGCATGTTCCTGAAAATTGGTGCTGTACAAGCTACTTCTCAACTCCCCTACTATCAGGGCAGGACCTTTCATGTCCTCTCCCTGCCCAGCACTCTAGACTGAATAACTACTCTAGACCTCAATCTCCTGACAGGAAATTGGACCAGCCCACTCTCCCAGGTTAATCCTGTTACAATCAGTCATTGCCAACCAGTACGTCCCGTTCTGAATAAAATTACATGGTACAGGTGCAAATCACATTACGTAGCATTGTATTGAAATACATGTGAGAATACAGCATTCAAAGAACCCAATAGTAGTACCCTCAGGTCTGGCATACTACAGATGAAATTTAAGTAAATCTAATCTTTTAGCACAAAAAAAATCTGTAGAGTAAAATGACCTTTTGATGCAGATTTGTTTTCTTTTGCAATAAAAATTTGGTGAAATTAACAGCAAAAGCTACATCAAATCCACATTATAACTTCTGCAGTAGAATCACCCCATGTGTCTTTACCCTGAAGGTTGCAGAACATTTACTTATGCATTATTGATAAAACTTGATTTAAGGTAAGTGGACAACATATAAATTATAGTTGATGAGGTTGAAAAAGGGCACTGGTTTATCAATTCCAACCTATAATCCTACTATGTTTATTAAAGCATAAACCCTTCTGAATACAGTTCCTTGCGAAAGTATTCGGCCCCCTGGAACTTTTCAACCTTTTGCCACATTTCAGGCTTCAAACAAAAAGATATAACATTTTAAATTTTTGGTGAAGAATCTACAACAAGTGGGTCACAATTGTGAAGTGGAATGAAATTTATTGGATCATTTAAACTTTTTTTGTAATAATAAAACTGAAAAGTGGGGCGTGCAAAATTATTCGGCCCATTTACTTTCAGTTCTGAAAACTCACTCGAGAAGTTCATTGAGGATCTCTGAATGATCCAAGGCTATCCTAAATGACTGATGAAGATAAATAGAATCCACCTGTGTGTAATCAAGTCTCCGTATAAATGCACCTGCTCTGTGATAGTCTCAGGGTTCTGTTTAAAGCACAGAGACCATCATGAAGACCAAGGAGCACATCAGGCAGGTCCGTGATACTGTTGTGGAGAAGTTTAAAGCCGGATTTGGATACCAAAAGGTTTCTCAAGCTTTAAACATCCCAAGGAGCACTGTGCAAGCGATCGTATTGAAATGAAAGGAGTATCAGACCACTGCAAATCTACCAAGACCCAGCCGTCCCTCTAAACTTTCATCTCAAACAAGGAGAAGACTGATCAGAGATGCAGCCAAGAGGCCCATGATCACTCTAGATGAGCTGCAGAGATCTATAGCTGAGGTGGGAGAGTCTGTCCATAGGACAACAATCAGTCGAAAACGTCACAAATCTGGCCTTTATGGAAGAGTGGCAAGAAGAAAGCCATTTCCCAAAGATATCCATAAAAAGTCTCGTTTACAGTTTGCCACAAGCCTCCTGGGAGACACACCAAACATGTGGAAGAAGGTGCTCTGGTCAGATGAAACCAAAATCCAACTTTTTGGAAACAATGCAAAATGATATGTTTGGCATAAAATCAACACAGCTCATCATCCTGAACACACCATCCCCACTGTCAAACATGGTGGTGGCAGCATCATGGTTTGGGCCTGCTTTTCATCAGTAGGGACAGGGAAGATGGTTAAAATTGATGGGAAGATGGATGGAACAAATACAGGACCATTCTGGATGAAAACCTGGAGTCTACAAAAGACCTGAGACTAGGACGGAGATTTATCTTCCAACAAGACAATGATCCCATACATAAAGCAAAATCTACAATGGAATGGTTCAAAAATAAACGTATCCAGGTCTTAGAATGGCCAAGTCAAAGTCTAGACCTGAATCCAATTGAGAATGTGTGGAAAGAGCTGAAAACTGCTGTTCACAAATGCTCTCCATCCAACCTCAAAGAGCTCGAGCTGTTTTGCAAGGAAGAATGGGCAAGAATTTCAGTCTCTAGATGTGCAAAACTGATAGAGACATACCCCAAGTGACTTGCAGCGTGTAATTTTGCAATGCCCCACTTTTCAGTTTTATTATTACAAAAAAAGTTTAAATGATCCAATAAAATTTGTTCCACTTTACAATTGTGAACCACTTGTTGTTGATTCTTCACCAAAAATTAAAAATGTTATATCTTTTTGTTTGAAGCCTGAAATGTGGCAAAAGGTTGAAAAGTTCCAGGGGTCCGAATACTTTCGCAAGGCACTGTATAACAATTACTATAAAGCACAGAGAGCCACTCACTGCTCTTACAAGAATTCCTGTGTATGTTGATTTCCTCTAGAAATAGATGATATCTTCTTGTCATTATTACAGTCCTTACAGGAAGTTCATCAGCAATATCTATGTACTGTCCATTCATATATTTGTATACTGTAATAAGAGCTACCCAAAACCTTATTTTATTCAAGTCTATCTTGGTACTGCAAACCACCCATTCCCTGTGTTACATAGATCACCCTTTACTCACTCTAGTTGCACTGTATTCTTCTTATATATAGGTACGCAACATTTTTGCACAATATTCCATGTGTAGTCTGACCAATGATTTGTGTAAAGAGAAAACAATGTTCTTGTCATGAGAATGCCACTTTTGATGCATCCTATGATTTTATTTGCTTTGACACTGGTCACTCAGGTTATCCCCAAGTACTTCAGTGGCAGTTATTCACAGTGTTTTAATACATAATTGTACATTTTATTTCCCTGGCCCATGTGCATTACCTTACATTTATACACACTGAACCTTATACGCCATTCTATGCTCAGGCCTCTAGCTTTCTCATATCTCTGCTCAAAATAATATTACCCTTCTATATGGTGATAACTTTACATAGCTTAACCCCTTAGAGCAGGGGTGCACAACCTGCGGCCCGGGGGCCACATGCGGCCCTTGATACCATTCTGTGCGGCCCCCAACCATCTGGTAACAGACATGTATGTCTATGTCTTGTGGCTGCTTACATGTATTTTCCATGTATATGTCCCATCCATTAGATGGGAGTCCTAGAACTGTAGCTAGACATTAATGGTATGTACTGTGTGTTCAATATGCCATAAATACAGTATTTCAGTTGTTTATACCCCTTTAAATTTTATTTTCGGCCCTTAACGTTGGTTTAGTCAGACAATGTGGCCCCCACCCAGAAAACGTTGGGCACCCCTGCCTTAGAGACTGGGCCTATTTTCGTTTTTACATTTTTTTTATTTTTCCTCCACACATTCCAATAGCCATAACTTTTTAGTTCATAAACCCCTAAGAGGGCTTATTGTGTGCGACACTAGATGCATTTTTTAATGGCACCATTTAATTTATGATGTCTTGCATAGGAAAATGGAAAACAGATTCTTTGTGGGGCAAGATGGGAAAAAAAAAATCACAATTCTGCCAAGGTTTTTGGGGTTTTGACATCACAGCATTATTTTGTTTAATATCCATTACATTACTCACAGGAAATTATTTTTTATACTTTAATAGTTTAGACCTTTTGGGCGTGGCGATACCTAATATGTTTATTTTTTTATTATTTATATAGTTTTATCTGTAAAATTGAGAACTTTTAATTTTTTTTTTAACTTTTTCCCTTTTTTTAATATCTATTAGCCCTCTTAGGGGGGTTAGATCCTGAGATCTTATAATCCCTTGTCCTATTCACCCAAATAGAGATCAATCAGGGCAAATAGGATTTTGTGCTCAATGCTGAGCTCTACCTCGTGCACAGCTTAGCAGGGAGGTTACCAGGCAGCTTTATAAGCATCCAGGTTGCCATGTCGGTTAAATCGGAGTCCCTCAATTTAACTGCAGGGGCTCTGATTGGAAGGCAGAAGGAGCTGCATCCCTCTGCATTAACTCACCGAAGCTGTGTATGCTGTTGATCACAGTATCTGAGAGGTTAAATGATAAGGTTCGGCACAATCAATATTCCCTGTCATTGTGTCCGGGTGCCTGCCATATTATACAGCTGGAACCTGCCGCATATGTAGCACGCTTACCGCAGCAGCCAGTTCCATACAAATGCGGACATATAATGCAGTACATGGATGGCATTATGCGTTAAGGGCGTAATGTCATCTGAAAAGATAGATATTTTACTCTGTAAACTCTCTATAATTAGGCGGGTGTAGACCCATGGTGTCACTTGAACAGAATGGAATGTGTTTACCCTTTCATCTTTATAGAATGATCTGGACTGTGGTGCAAGGCAACCATCAGGCTGCTACCTCTAGGAGAAGTCTCAATTTAAGTAACTGCAGAACAACAGGGGTCAGGAGATGGCTTTGCAGGGCAGCAAGGGATCAAGCAACACTGTTTTCCATGACAGGCGGAGGTCAGGGCAAGTTGAATACATACAACTCAATAAAGTGGCTGAGGTCAGAGAAGGACAGCTCAGGGTCAGAACAAAGAACAGGCAGAGGTCAGGTACACAAAACAGGCACAAATGATATTAATACAGTAAGGCTACACGCACATGACAGTGAAAAATGGACATGTGACGGACATTTTTTTAACGGCCATCACACACCTGTTTCAAGACCAATGGTAGTCTATGGGATTATTCACACAGCAGTTTTTTTGACTGTCTGTGAAAAACAGATGTAAAAAATAGAACATGTTCTATCTTGTCCATTTTTCACTGACAGACTGCCCCCATACAATTGAATGGGTCCATCTTTAATGTCCGTTTCTGACAAATGTCCGTTTTTCACTGACTTTTTTTTCACTGTTGTGTGCATGTAGCCTAACACGGCACACCTTAGCAGGAAACTAGCGAACTAAAACCTATTGCTCCGGTAACTTCCCACATGGAAAAAGGGGAAGTTGCCTAAAAAATCTTAGGGTAACCAGCCATTGACTGGGGAATATTAGGTTGTGCGCAGACTGACCATTCAAGATTTGGAGGGAGTATGGGAATGTCCTATGCACAGAGAGAGGCAGGCAGGAAGCAGGCTTCAGCCTGTATGAAAAGAGCTAACCCAGTGGTCAGGCCTGCTGGGCAGAAAGAGGAAGACACAGGCGGGACTGAACCACTAGAGCCATTTAGCTATGGAGCAGATGAGCACGGCAGAGTTTGTGCCCACCAGCAGGAGAGAAGCGGAAGTGGGCACGTACCACCACCATAAAACACTATAAAAGTCATCGATAACCATATTGAAAAGAGGAAAACTCAAAACAAACTCCTTTGGAACCCCACTGGTGACAGTACCCAATTTGAAGCTGCACAATTAATAACTCCTCTCTATTTCATATAACTGGCCCAGTTGTTAACCCATTTACACATTTTCCCTAGTGTTAGCATCCTCATACAGTATGTACCAACTTTTTATGTGGTACAGTATCAAACATCTTTCAAAAGTCCAGATATACATTGTTTGCATTAGACTGGTTCAGTCTAAAACTTACCTCCTAGTATGAGGCATCTATGCACTTACTGCACTACATAGAAGACTGCCTCACGTTATGGTGAGGTGAGAGACACATTATGAGACTTGTACACCTATCCACAGTTATTTTGGCCCACTCTTCATGAGAAAACTACTCCAGCTGTCTCAGGTTTGAAGGGTGCCTTCTCCAGGCATGTTTCAGCTCCTTCCACAGATGGTCAAAAGGATTTCGATCAGGGCTCATAGAAGGCAACTTAGCCATTCTTGGATGTTTAAACTGTGTATTTTGTGTCATTATCCTGTTGCAGGACCCATGACCTGTGACATAGAAAGTGGTAAATGAGAGTGGCATCCCTGCCCGCCCATTCCCCACTCACACCACACCCACTCTTTTAGACCTGACATGAGTGGGGAAAAGTCACAGTTTGCAGCACAAAAGACCATTGTGTTGCAATCTTCATCAGAAATACACCTGATATAGGTGTATTTCTGGTTAGTAAATGACCCTCAATATTCTTTTCTTTGTATGCTTCTTTTTTGCATTTGTGAACATAGAGCTGATAATGTGTAACATATGAGGATTTTTTTTTTAAAGATGAGCCCTTGAGAATTATGTTGAAACCAGTCAGGCTGGAGATTAATTTGTATATAGTTTTTGATGTTTTTATCCTGTGAGTATGTTAACCCTTATACACAGCACAATGTACAGTTACATCACAGTGCTCTGTAACAAGTATGGACCAAGCTCACTCTTTGAGCCTGCTCTATACGCAGAGGATGCCAGCTGTATACTACAACCAAAACCCAACCGCAATGACTGGGATCGGCAATGACACCAATCCCAGTCATTTACCCCTTCAGGTGCTTTGATCAATAGCAATCACAGCATCTGTGAGGTTAGACAGAGGGAGAGGGCTCCCTCTGTATTTTGATGTACCGGAGCCAGTAAAGAATACGCTGTTTTTATGGAAGCTGGAACCTTCTCTTTTGTACTATGCTCCTCCTAGCATTTAGCTAGACAAGAATTTTCCCAGCAGCGTTGTAATGGCAGCAGTTCATAAAGCTCCTCCCAAATGTATTTTTCAGCTGGATCCAGACACACTGGGGGCTGCACTTATAGCGCTTCTGCTTATCAGTGCTATGCTGGCTTGTGGTCAGAAATTTCAACATTCATTAGGAATAATATGATACAGATAATTTCATTGTGTATAAAGTGTGTGTTCTTTATTTCACTGATTTTTATGGTTTAATTAATGTCATTAACATTTTAACTAACGTCATAGTAGGATTTCTTGTCTTCACTTATGAGTTGGATGGCATTGTGATGGACAATTGAGTACAGATAATGACTGTATTTAAATCTGATGTCAATTGTGATGCTTCTCTTTTATATTGGAATATGTATTATGATTTAATTTTGTAGTATATTTTTCTGTTTTTATTCTGTCTTGCCGTATAATAAGGATCTTGAGACTGTTACTGCCGGTGTGGATTTTCCCTTTCAGTGTTATTCATGGAAACACTTTATAATAGAGGACTAAATTGATGTTGTTGTTTTTTTTAAATAACATTCTTAACTAGCTAAATATTTGTGTGCTGTCTCAATGTCTAAAGGCAGCACTGGTTATACCATTAATAAATACTTGGAGATAATGGATCATGCTGTGCTGAGTAACATGGCATTTTAATCAGCCAAGTGCTGTACTTCAGTGACATTCAGTGAAGGTCAAGAGCACTCTGAAGCCCCTTAAGGTTTTCAGAGAAAAGTGTGCTTTTAAAGGTAAATGCCATGCAAGTATTTCTGGACAACCTTGATATTTGACCCTCTCTTCCATCCAACAAGCCCCTTTACAGTAATTAAGATTTGAAACTGTGGATTCTGAAATTAACTACTTCTTAAAAAGGTCCATAAATTAACCCTGTAATACTAGAGGCTTGTTCATGAAACATGGATAGTCCATCGTACTATGTGCCTGGTCTTGTACTATCCATTTATGATAGCATCATTTGATAACACGCTTTCTGTATGGACCGGCGACAGGGGGAGCAGCTAATAGCAGCCCCCTATTGAGTCTGGTCACCATCACAGCCTGCTGTTGGCTGCGCCAAGCCAGATGTTTTAATCCAAGCGATGGAGAGATGCATCAGCAGCTGTGCAGGGATCTGGAGCAATGCAGGTGCCGGGGAGCAGGTAAATACAATCCATACAAGGGACCCGGGCATTAGGGGGGATATCTCATGTATCCTTTGTATCTTGTGTTTTGAGAGAAGTTTTGATGAACTTTTTATGAACATGGCTATTTTGGACTTTAGGAAAACGTTTTTTTTTTCCTGCCTTTTCATCTCTACATTTCAAAAGTCATGACTTTAAAAAAAAAAAAAAAATCTGCAGACATAGGCTTATAAGGGTTTATTTTTAGTGTGACAAGTATTTTTAAATAGTACTATTTTGGGTTATATCTAACGTATTATATAACTTTTATCAATTCTGTTAGTGATGATGGCATGAAAAAGCCCTTTTTTACTGTTATTCCAATAGGATATTTGAACATTTCATCCTATAATCAGCCATATACAGTATATATGTGAGAGGGTGCCCCCTCATGCTCTATAATAACATAGATGCTGTAGTCGGTATTGGCTACAAAAAATCTAAAAGGTTAAACAAATGGGGTCAGATTTATCTCTGGACCTTGCTGTTGGAATGGGTGCCAGCTGTGTAAAACAACTATTGAGCCTGTCACTGCACTGTAATAGTACAGCAGTGACACTATACTTTCCAGCCACAACATACTATTACCACACTGAGCAGAAGAAGGCTAAGCTTTCGGTCAAATGTGTTAAAAGTAAATATAGTAAGACTAGAGGAAAATCATTTTTGCCTTTATATGAAGTCCATAACATAACATTTTACTGTATTTCAAGTAATTTAAAGTTGTTCCTTAGCACCATCATATATTGGTTTTGAATCAATGTTTGTTGGCTCTACCATTACCAACTACAGTCATGGCCAAAAGTTTTGAGAATGATACAAATATTAATTTTTACAAAGTCTACTGCTTCAGTTTTTATAATGGCAATTTGCATATACTCCAGAATGTTATAAAGAGTGATCAGCTTAACAGCAATTACTTGCAAAGTCAATATTTGCCTAGAAAATGAACTTTATCCCCCAAAACAAATTTCAACATCATTGCAGCCCTGCCTTAAAAGGACCAGCTAACATCGTTTCAGTGATTGCTCCATTAACACAGGTGTGGGTGTTGATGAGGACAGGGCTGGAGATCAATCTGTCATGATTAAGTAAGAATGACACCACTGGACACTTTAAAAGGAGGCTGGTGCTTGGCATCATTGTTTCTCTTCTGTTAACCATGGTTATCTCTAAAGAAACACGTGCAGTCATCATTGCACTGCACAAAAATGGCCTAACAGGGAAGAGTATCGCAGCTAGAAAGATTGCACCTCAGTCAACAATCTATCACATCATCAAGAACTTCAAGGAGAGAGGTTCCATTGTTGCCAAAAAGGCTCCAGGGCGCCCAAGAAAGACCAGCAAGCACCAGGACCGTCTCTTAAAAGTGTTTCAGCTGCGGGATCGGGCTCCCAGCAGTGCAGAGCTTGCTCAGGAATGGCAGCAGGCAGGTGTGAGTGCATCTGCACGCACTGTGAGGCGGAGACTCTTGGAGCAAGGCCTGGTCTCAAGGAGGGCAGCAAAGAAGCCACTTCTCTCCAGAAAAAACATCAGGGACAGACTGATATTCTGCAAAAGGTACAGGGAGTGGACTGCTGAGGACTGGGGTAAAGTCATTTTCTCTGATGAATCCCCTTTTCGATTGTTTGGGACATCTGGAAAACAGCTTATTCGGAGAAGACGAGGTGAGCGCTCCCACCAGTCTTGTCTCATGCCAACTGTAAAGCATCCTGAAACCATTCATGTGTGGGGTTGCTTCTCAGCCAAGGGAATCGGCTCTCTCACAGTCTTGCCTAAAAACACAGCCATGAATAAAGAATGGTACCAGAATGTCCTCCGAGAGCAACTTCTCCCAACCGTCCAAGAGCAGTTTGGCGATCAACAATGCCTTTTCCAGCATGATGGAGCACCTTGCCATAAAGCAAAGGTGATAACTAAATGGCTCAGGGAACAAAACATAGAGATTTTGGGTCCATGGCCTGGAAACTCCCCAGATCTTAATCCCATTGAGAACTTGTGGTCAATCATCAAGAGACGGGTGGACAAACAAAAACCTACAAATTCTGACAAAATGCAAGCATTGATTGTGCAAGAATGGACTGCTATCAGTCAGGATTTGGTCCAGAAGTTGATTGAGAGCATGCCAGGGAGAATTGCAGAGGTCCTGAAGAAGAAGGGTCAACACTGCAAATATTGACTTGCTGCATTAACTCATTCTAACTGTCAATATAAGCTTTTGTTACTCATAATATTATTGCAATTATATTTCTGTATGTAATAAAAACATCTGACAAACACACATAAAAACCAGAGGGCAGCAGATCATCTGAAAATATAATATTTGTGTCATTCTCAAAACTTTTGGCCATGACTGTATGTGTAGTAGCCCAAGAAGAAATTGCTATTGCACCAAGTTCCTTTTACTTTTTATAATTCACTGTCTAACATGTATACAAATAAAAAAACACTCCAAAAACCATATATACTTTCTAGAATGTATAAAACAAAATGGCTAGTGCACTGTGCTAGGCCTTAGGTGTTAGGATCGCAACCCAACTGTCCTTTGTAATTCCAGTTCCTTTTATCTTTCATACCATTTAACTAACTTATGATAGAATAATACTGTATGGTATCCCCTTGTATAAATTGATAAAAAATACTGGCAGTCACGTGTGGACATCTGTGGCTTCATTTTGCAATACCCCAGACCTGGAGTTATCTGTAATTGTTCGGTTTTGAATGTCATTTAATTTTTACATTGTAGAACAATAGGTGAGGTATGATTGGCATCAGAAACCACCCTATTCCTCCACCTCTGTAGCAAAGGGTTGGGTCTATTTCCTGCCATAGGAGGGAAGGTGTTAGCTAGGACTGTGAGGAGTGAGGAAGCATGTCTTACTGCTTCTGCTCATATGGCCTTAGGGAACGGAAAACTAACTCATCTGTTAGACCACTACTCTAGAGAGACTCCAAAGACAAAAGTACAGATATTCTGGGTACTATTTCTCCTTGTGGAGAGAAACTAGTAGGCGTGAGGAGTAATGACTCTCTCTTCTGGGAAAAAGGTATGCAAATTATCTCTCTTTCCAAAAAAAAGAAAAGACAGCTGTGCCTCTTGTGCCACCAGTTGGAAGGTAACAATCCTATAAGTCAATGTTTGACCTTTTAAACAGGTCTTGAGTCATAATTTAGGATTATAGCCTAACCAGTGTGATACTAACTTGTCTATAATCCTAAATGATGTCTGAACGTCTGTTTAAAAGGTCAAACACTTACTTATAGGATTGCTATCTTCCAACTGGTGGAAACAGAATTACAGCTTTTTTGGAATGTGAGCTAATTTACATACCTATTTCTATATATACCTAATGCAAAATCAAGTGGCCCAGCTAGTTCTATATGGTAGATAAACACTTTATGAAGATCATAAAAGATATTTGTTAACAAAACATATTTGTCAGAGCATCTGCTATTAACACACACTCAAACAAAACTACTACTTTGTTATTTATCGGTAATTACCTTTTCCCATCATGTTTGTGTTGATTAATGCTTTCTGTTAAATATGAATGTACCGTGTTGCTCCAGATCCCATCTAAAACTGTAAATTGTCAATTTATTTTAGAATTCTATTCGACTGAAAAAATAAAAAGACAATTTGGTTGACCATTTCTTTTTAAATAACTTGTATTAAGCCACTTATGTACTTTGCATGTTCAAATGTGACCATGGCATCTGAAAGGTAGAACACCCAGAATTGAGTGCTTCCTGGGAAGGAAAGGCTTCCCCTGGCTGTGCTCAGGGAAGATGTTCCTTAGTAGTAATAAGCCAGACCCTATACAAGGCTTCTAGGCCTATTACTAGTATATTCCAATGCAGGCCTGCAGGTGGTAGCACTGAATATTTTGCACTTTAGTAATGGACGAAAAATTCATTAGTAAATATAAATGTCAATCTAATGATTACATGATGGGGTCCCCTTTGGGGGTGGGATCTAAAAAAATATTGGAAAAAAATATAAAAATTCAAATCACCCCCACTTTCCCCAAAATTAAAAATAAATAAATAAAAATTAATATCATAGGCATTGACACATCTGAAAATGCCTTTACTATTAAAATATTTTTATGTTATTTATAAATATTTATCCCATATGGTGAATGACGTAATGGAATAAATAAAAATGGTCCATTCACCATTTTTTGTCACTTTACCTCCCCCCCCAAAAAATTTAATAAAAAGTGATCAGAAAGACATATATATACCGACGAGCATAAGGGTAACAATGTTTTGATCCTTTCACTTTCAGGCTCCATATCTCACCACCCACTACAGGTTGAACGTGAGACCATCATTTTATAGACAATTATCTTGGCTATCTCATATATAAATTGGACTTGCAGCTATTTAGCATATAATTAGTTATGGAGATTCTTGTCATGTACATAACTAAATTGCAACAGCGTAAAAACAAAACCCATAAAACAGTGGTGGAATTGCGTTTTTTCCAATAGCATCCAATCTGGATTTTTTTACTCAGCTTCCAATTACTTTTTATGCAATAATGCAAGGTGCCATTAGAAATTACAACTTATCCTGCAAAAACAGGCCTACATACAGCTATATGATTGAAAAAATAAAAAAAGTTATGGCTCAGAGAAGGCAGGGAGTACAAACGCAAAAAACGAAAATTACCATGTCAGAAAAGAGTTAAGTAAATGTAACAGTAGTGCTACAATTTGACCTCCCTAGAAACTTCACCCCTTTCATTCAGTGGGCAAATAAAGAAATGTTATTTAACTTGATTTATATGCTAATTAAGCACAGATTTCTTTGTAATGTATTTTTACTCTCCGTTAACTGATAGGACAGAAATGAGTTCAATGAATTGACATTCAGTTCATCTGCAGAACCATTTTAAAAGAAGACATCAATTTAGAGGACAAGTATAGAAAAGTATTTGTATCTTTCATATAAGAACATAGGAAAGAACTTCTGAATTGACATCAAATTAAAGAGAGAAAAACAGGCAGTGAAATGAAGCTCAGTATATTCATTACACAGTTCTTCATGATCTTTCTGCAGTCTTGTAATGCTAAGCAAAAAATACAAATTGTAATAATTTGATTGAATCAGCTTGTTCATGTTCTTGTCAGTGCTGCATATTTCTAATATGTACCTACAGTAACTTCATTCAAAGTCAAGGGCATCAAGAAAATGTTCAGTCAGCAATTATATTGTGAACTTCATTAAATGTATCTGGGCAAACATTAATCAGTCAGTCTTTATATGTGCATAAGTCATAGGGTGTGTCCAAAGAAGTAACATGGACAATGTGTAGAAAGGTTTTAACGTTTTAATTGTATTTTTGGAAATTGTACGTATTTTGTTTACATAGTATTTCAATTTTGGAAGACTCTGTTTGCATTCTTTTGTCCTCCTTCAACTGTTAGAGGTTTAATTTAATTTAATAGCATAGTTCATAAGGCTGAAAAAAGACATCTGTCCATCCAGTTTGTCCTGTTATCCTGTAAGTTGATCCAGAGGAAGGTAAAAAAAACCCTGTGAGGTAGAAGCCAATTTTGCCCACTTTATGGGAAAGAAAATTTTCTTCCCGACTCTAATCAGGCAATCAGAATAACTCCATGGATCAACAACTCATCTCTAGTAACTATAGACTGTAATTATTACACTCCAGAAATACATCCAGGCCCCTCTAGTGAACTTACCATCACCACCTCCTCAGGTAGAGAGTTCCATAGTCTTACTGCTCTTACCGTAAAGAATCCTCTTCTATGTTTGTGTACAAACCTTCTTTCCTCCAGACGCAGAGGATGTCCCCTCCTCACAGTCATAGTCCTGGGGATAAATAGATCAAGGGAGAGATCTCTGTACTGACCCCTGATATATTTATACATAGTTATTAGATCTCCCTAACCCTAATAAACCTAATTTTGATCATCTTTCAGGTTACTGTAGTCTACCCATTCCAGTTAATAATTTAGTTGCCCTTCTCTGCACCCTCTCCAGCTCAGATACAGGTGCTAGAGTACAGCAGTAGTAAAGAGAATCAGAAGAGAGACCACGATGGCCAGCAAACTTCTGAGTGTCATCTTCTGCCATATTGCCAGCTATCATAACCCATTATCTTGAAGTACAGATTGCACTTTGTACGAACTGCTGCTGGATGTGCTGATATTTGTTTTGCAAGACATTCTTGTTGTATAATCTCTGCCAAGTTCCTTCAAATCACTTATTTACTCCACCAAATCCCAGGGATGGACGGCCCAAGGGAATAAACCGTGACACAACCATACATCTCATCAGGGCCACTAACACTCTCATCCTCTGCAGTGGCTCCTCAGGGGCTCGCTGCAGATGTATATCCTGTGTTCATTTTTAGATAGGTATAGGTAGTAACCACGGCACTCAAGTAGATTTGCGAATAAATATAGAAGTTTTATTTATCCATCCATATTCAAACAGGTACCATTGGACAACGTTTTGTTTTTTATTTGCAAATCTACTTGAGTGCCGTGGTAACTACCTATACCTCGATTTTGATGACCCTTAACCACTGAGCACCAACCATTCATGTTTAGATACACATCCGCCTGTGCTTATTCACCCCACCCCTTTGAAAATCAAGGCATAATCAAATTTTTGGCTTTCAATTTGTAAAGCGTGTGTGCCGCCATTTTAGGAAAAAAAATGATTCGCTACCCGAAGCACAACACTAGTAAGCAATATAAAATGGTACCACTAAAAAGAAAAATTGCCCTGCAAAAAACAAAACTTCAAACGGCTATGTGCACAGAAAAATGCAAAAACAGAAAATTGCAGGGTCTTGAAGGGGTTAACAGATTTTGGAATAGCAATACAGATAATTTTTTCACAAACAAACCAGTGTATCATTTTTACCCAGTGCTGTTGAATGCAAGTATTGTATGCAATCCATTATATTTTAGAAGAAAAAAAATGAGTCCATCTTATTGTAAAGGTATTGTGCAGCTAGAGCTATTGTAGTAACAACTAGGGCATCTTTACATGCAGAACACAGCTCAAGATATTGCAAGCTTATGTAACTTAGCAACAAATTGAATTCCAGAATGTGTGCATCGCGGGGTTAAGTTCATGCATAGAACTGTTTTCATATAACGGTTTACAAATTGCATGTAGGCTTGTTGCCCCCTGTACTAGCTATTCTGTAAGGAGACAATACCTACTGCTCAGTATGTGGTTGGCTATGAGCTTCTGTTATTACTGTACAAGCGAAAGTGACTCTTTGCAAGAAAATGCATAAGTACAAAAATACATATGTATTCATATATACTAAGTCATGGGACATACGTTTAGCTTAGACACGTGTGTGTATGGTATTGACCCCATTCTCAGCACTGGCCGTGTTTATTGGCTATGCTTAATGAGTAAATTAGCATGTTAATGAACATTATACTTTTCTCCTTTTCTGCTAAAATTAATCACCATTAGGGTGCATTCACACGACCATATTTTTGGTTCGCATTCGATGCGGACCCATTGAAATGACGTTGCCCGTATCCGTATGTCCGTTCCGTAGCTGCGCAAAAAAAAAAAATACATGTCTTATTCTTGTCTATTTTGCGGACAAGGAAAGGCATTGTTATAATGGATCCACATAAAAAAACAAAAAAACAGATGCAACACATATGTCCCACGAAACTAATCCGCATTTTTTGCAGATCCACGTTTCTCGGACTGCAAAATACATACGGTCTCGTGAATGCACCTTTACTGATAAATTCTGCTGTAGATGCAGAGTAATGAATTTATTAAAACTGACATTTTTATACCCCAGCCTTAATTTAAAAAAAAAGGGCCCTGGAATAAGAGACATCAAATTTATTAAGGGGTGCAGGCCTCTTTAAAAATGTGGTGCCTATTCTAGCAGTCTGTGCCCCAAGAAAATCAAATGTATGCCAGTTATCAGGGGCGTAGCAATAGGGGAAGCAGGGGAAGCAGCTGCTTTGGGGCCCAGACCCACAAGGGGCCCCCTCAGGAGGGAGAGTAAAAGATTTTATTGTCAGGCCCCCCTCAACAGTATTAGGCTCCATTCACACGTCCTGTTTTTCTTTCCTAATTTGATCCTGATCCTGATCTGGATCCATTCATTTCAATGGGTCCTGAAAAAATCAGGATCGAATCAGGAAAGAAAAACAGGACGTGTGAATGGAGCCTTATACAATGACATTATATACAGTGACACTATAGAAAGCGGATGGAGCGGCTGTCAGGCCTTGTCTGGGAGAGCTCAGTCTTGACTAGCCACAAGAGTGAGGGTTGCATGTGAGTTTGGGGTTGCGAGGAAGTTTCTGGGGGGGCCCCATTCAAAAATTTGCTGTGGGGCCCAGTTAGTTGTAATTACGCCACTGCTGCCCTCCCTGTGTTTGCCTTTGCAGAGAATGGCAGTTGGAGTTTAAAACCAAAGCTCCCAGGCTAATATGGGCTAATGGAGATCATATTTTGGGAATATCTCAGGAACGGTATGTCCTAGAGAGATGAGACCTGGTCTAAAACCTTCCCGGACACCTGATGTACCTGTGTGCCGAATTTGGTGAAAATCAGTCCAGTAGTTTGGTCGCGCATAGAGAACAGACAGACAGAAACTCATTTTTATATTATTAAGATATATATATATATATATATATATATATATATATATATACAGACCTGTTCACGGCTTATTCCCCTCAAAGCACCTTCCCATAGACTTCAAACCCCCCACAGACATACTGTATGCTTGCAATTCTGAAGGGGGATTCAGTCCATGCCCCTCATTGCCTTATTACTATTTCTATCTAATAGGGCAATGAGAGGCAGGGACTGAATTCCCCTCAGAATTTGAAGTATATGCCTATATATTATTATAAGTGATGAGCGAACTTGTGTTTTGAAGTTCGTTGTACAAGGTTCGGATTATCTAAGAATTCCGTTAAGGATTCCGCTACCATGGACGATAACTTATGATCCGTGGTAGCTGAATCCATAACAGAATTCTTAGATAACCCGAACCTTGTACATCGAACTTGAAACACAAGTTTGCTCATCACTAATTATTTGTGTGTGTATATATATATATTTAATATATACACAGACACATACTACCAATGATAACATCTGCATGTACTTTTTATGGGGGTGGGGGGCCCCAGTTTTGCCTTGGGGCCCCAAGATTTTTATGTACACCCCTGATCAGACACTATAACCCAGTCTATTCTTAGGTTGTAGCATAATGAGACAACAGATAATTGTTCCATTCACTTTTGTTTTCATCCTTGGTAGATATTTATGTTCCTTTGACGATCAGTGTATTTTTTGTTGGCTGACCTTACTGTATTATGCTATACCCTTTTAAATTAATGTGTTTCTCCTTCTTCTAGGACTGTTTTGTTCAGCCTGACCTCTGTGGTTGTTCTTGTCATTACTACTGACTGGATAAGCTGGGACAAGCTGAATCGTGGGTTTTTGCCCAGTGATGAGGTCTCAAGAGCTTTTTTGGCTTCATTTATCTTGGTGTTTGACCTTCTTATTGTGATGCAGGTATGCTGTTTATGCTTTTATATATGAAAACACATATTCTTCAGCAGATAGCATTAACATCTTCCCGACAAAGTCAGTTTTCGTTTTTTCATTTTGGTTTTTTTTTTCCAGGAGCCATAATTTTATTTTTCTGTCAACAACCATATGAAGGCTTGTTTTTTACATGATGAGTTATACTTTTTAGTGATTTAATGTTTTGTATAATATTTTGCAAACCTGTAAAAAATATTTGTGGGGTACAACAAGGAAAAAACATGCAATTCCACCATTGTTTGTAGGGTTTCGTTTTTATGGTGTTCAGTATGTGGTAAAAATGACATGACAAACTTATTCTTCTCCAACACAACATTTATTTTAAAGCGCAATATGTAATTTATGGCTGCAAGCAATCTGTCTTAGAATGTGAGTAGGGTTGATTACCACCACTTGCAGAACTGCCTAGGGAGGTTAAGGGGATCTCGCTACACACTACACTGCTCTACAATGAATAGAAATGATGTGATCCTGCCTATGATATCCCGTCATGGCTGAGCAGCCTGACAGGAAAACTCATCAATATGTAGTATATGCAAGTGATAGTGTAGTCTAGGCAACTCTGAAAGTGCAGCCAACAATATATTTAAAAGTACACATAGTAAAAAAAGGTTACTTTACAAGCTAGTTTGTTGTGTTGTTCTTATAATCCATTGCAACCTGCAAATTGTTACCTGCAGAGTTATACAATCCTTTGGGGAACATTCTCAGAGGGATCTTTGGTAGATGCTAATATGATGACAAATCCACCCTCCTTATTGTTAAAATGCTAGACCATTATGGTAGTGGGCAAAAAATGTTTTCTAAAAGGAGTTCGCTATATTGTGAGTATTTTTGGTACTATTAACAAAATTCCAATAACATGAATAAAACAATGGGTATCCTGAAAATAAAAGAAGAATTGAATATCTAAGGCTAGGCAGGCTTGGCCTGGAAAAAAATAATGGAGAAAGGAGCTGAAAATGATAAACAGAGATGGAAACTTGGTCAGCAACGTGAAAACAAAATGAGAACAGAACATACCAACTAAGAAACAGCAACAGAGGAGGAACCAGAAACTCAGAACCAAAAGCATAGGAACATCGGCAAAGTCTGAATCAGAAGCACAAAAATGTCTGGAAAAAAAAAGGCAACTCAAGACCAGAAACAATCAGATTTAGGACTGGAAGCTTGGTAATGGAGGAATCGGTCAAACACATAGAAAAATCATGCAAAATGAAAAGATTTACTAAGATAAGTATGCAGGAATGGTCACTGAATTTGCACACATGCATTTTTAGAAAAGTGCATACGAGGGACATTGCTTAAAATGATGTGTCCTAATTGCACCAAAATTGTTGAACAAAATATTGGTTTAAAGTAAGTCAACCAAGAAGTGGCATATAAAGAGAAAAGTGTCAAACATGATGCAACAAAATGCACCAAATCTATCACACAGGATAAGTCACTATGATAAATATGATACTTCTTCTTCCTGCCTAATCTAGACTTAAGCTGTCTAATTTTAAGACAGTAATAATAAATCTCCCTCAAACTTTCAGTAGCTGTCTATACTGAAATCAGGCTTTAAATAGACAAAGGAGCTGGAATTGAGAACAGATGCACCCAGTCACCTGAATGACATAGCACATACAGTGTCTCTATCCTGATTTATGAGAAGGTTACATTTTCTTTATATTTCATTATTATAAATTGTTAAAAATATATAGAAGAGCGGGTTTGAATGGCAAATATTTTACAATGCAAAATTGTCTGTGGAATATTTTTTATTTCATTTAATAAGAGGAATTATTGTTTTAGCATCTCACCGTGGACACATTTAATACATAAAACTTCTGGTAATCTCACTGTTCATTAGGGCCAGGAGATTGCACACAGTTAAGTTTAAAGAACCTGTCGTTTCATGGATAATTATGTAAACCTTCCTCTGGAATAATGAAATGCTGGTATGATCCTTTTAATAAGCCTGTGTAGAAAGGAGACATTACAGTTGTGTTATGATAAGAAAAGCTTCCTATAACGTGTATAAAATGTGAACTACAAATAAGGGTCCTCTGTATGTTTCAAACAAATTGAGTTACTCTCAGAGGTCAAGGAAAGGATCATTCTTTGGAACACCTGAACAGCATCTCCCACCACTGTAATATATAATCTTGTTGCAGACATTTATGTAAAGGGGTTCTCCAGGAATTAAGAAAATAAAATTACTGCAAATACTTAAATTTTACTTTACTATAAATATATTTCCAAATACCCTTCATTAGTTATGATTACAGCGAAGATTCTGTAGGAATGGAGTTCCCAAGGAGACATGAAGTGCAGAGAGGAGGTGGGGATGTGGCTGATGAGCACTTGCATGCAGTCTCCATTACCACAGCCCCACAACACTCTTTGGCTCAGTGTTGTGAAGTAACTGTCACGGACATTCCTATGACAGATAACAGGAGGTCTGTCAGATTGGCAACACATGGTATAATCTGACATGTTTTCCCTTTTTGTTTTTAGTATTTACCACACCCTTTTACCTCAGGTGTTCCTGGTGTGGTAATTGTCCCTCCCCTATTTATTGCTTCTTCTCCCACTATTCCTTGCGGTTTATAGCTTCAGTTGTTGTTGTGGTGTGCAGCAGTTTGGTTTTCAGCTGAGATCCTGGAGCCTCCATTTCTTCACTGAAAGATAAGTTTCCTTTTCCCTTCTGTGTGTTTTGTTATTAGGCCTTTGGGAGACTCCTGTTCGTCCTTCCTTTTGGAGGAACAGGTAGACTCATTCCTGTCATTAGTTCCAGGGTGCTATAGGGTCAGTTCGGTGTTCCTGTGTATGAACTTGCCTACCTTTGATAGACAGGAATTGGTAGATAGACAGGAATTGAGCCAGGGTTTCCTGTAGGAGGTGTCCATCTTCCTTCCTTAGTTTCTAGGCCTAATCTCCTTTCCCACCTACGCTTGGTTTGGTCGCCCCCCCCCCATACACACCTGTGCGTGACATTATAAACCGACAATTACCGTCACTTTGTTGTTTGTATCTGTACAGCCATGGATTCTATTGCTGTACTCGCCGGGCAGCTGCAGGGGCTGTCTTTGGAGGTAGCTTACCTCCACACGACCGTCACCCAGATTCAGAGACCACAGGCTGTTGGTCCCTGGGGTGGTGGTTGCCAGGCCTGTCTGGAGCCTAAAGTCGCTCTCCCAGATAGATTCTCTGTGGGCCGTTATAACTTTATTTTGTTCAGGGAGGCGTGCAAATTGTACTTTAGGTTGCGTCCACATTCATATGGTAATGAGGAACAGAGAGTTGGTGTGGTGATCTCGTTGCTCAAGGGAGATGCACAGTCATGGGCCTTTTCTCTGCTGACCGAATCGCAGTCTCTCCAGTTGGTGGATGAATTTTTCAATGCTTTGGGGCTTATCTATGATGACCTGGATCGCATCTCCCTGGCCGAGACCAAGTTATGTGACCTTAGTCAGGGTGAGCGCTCTGTTGAGATCCATTGCGCTGAGTTTCAGGGGTGGGCTACGGATACCGAATGGAATGATCCGGCTCTCCGTAGTCAGTTTAGTCAAGGGTTATCAGAGAGGCTGAAGGACGCTTTGGCCTTTCATGAAACTCCAGTGTCTTTGGAAGCCACTATGTCTCTTGCTGTACGCATGGATAGACGCCTGAGAGAGAGAACTAGGGGCCCCCGCTCTCAGGACGTACTATCACATAGTGTATTGTCTTCCTATGACACTTCGGGTGAAGATACTCCTGGGTTGATGTCTGAGGACGAACCCATGCAGTTAGGGGGGGCTACTCCTGCTTCCACCATTAAACATTCTGGTAATAAAAAGGGAGTGTGTTTTTTCTGTGGACAGAAAGAACACTTTATCAACGCATGTCCATGCATTCAGTCTCTAAAAGAGAAAAAAAGAAAGGGGGCATTAAATTCCCATCTCACTCTTGGAGGAGTGGGTGGAGAGACAGAAAATGTGCATTTGTCTTCATCCTGTAGTCCCGTTTTCTCCTGACTGCCGAGGTGGCGCTAGAGTCAAAGGTTGTGAGAATTGAGGTGTTTATTGACAGCGGGGCAGGGGTGAACCTGATTGATGCTCAGTTTGTCCGTATGCATGGATTGTCTCCGAGCGCATTGGAGAAGAGGATTTCTGTGTTTGCTATTGATTCTGCGCCTCTTTCTCAAAAGTGTTTGTCTCAGATGGTGCATGATATCAGATTAAGAGTGGGTGAATTTCATCAGGAACTTATTTCGTGTTTTGTGTTGGAAGGTCTTCCTGCTCCTGTGGTGCTGGGTTTAAGCAAACACAATCCAAAGATCGACTTGCATAATAGACAGATTCTGGATTGGCATGATTATTGCATTGACAATTGTCTTAATACATCTTTTTCTGCGTTAACCACTAAGACACTTCCCGCTTATCTGATTTCGCTGATATATTTTCTGAAGGTGGATGTCAGGATTTACCCCCACATCGGGAATACGATTGTCCTATCAATCTTATCTCCAGAGCAAAATTGCCCAAATCTAGGCTGTATAACCTTTCTGGACCTGAGAGAACGGCCATGAAAGAATATATTGCTGAGAGTTTGGCTAAAGGACACATAAGACCTTCCAAATCTCCAGTGGCAGCTGGGTTTTTCTTTGTTAAGAAAATGGACGGAACTCTTAGGCCATGTCTGGATTTCCGAGAACTCAATCGGATTACTGTCCGTGAACCTTACCCCCTTCCTTTGATTCCCGATTTGTTTAACCAGATTGTTTATGCCAAGGTGTTCTCCAAGTTGGATTTAAGGGGGGAATATAATCTGGTCAGGATCAAGGAAGGGGATGAATGGAAGACGGCTTTTAACACTCGTGAGGGCCACTTTGAGAACCTGGTCTTGCCTTTTGGGTTGACCAATGCTCCTGCGGTCTTCCAGGATCTTGTTAATGACATTTTTCATCACCTTGTGGGGAGGTTTGTAGTCGTGTATTTGGATGACATACTAATCTATTCTCCAGATATGTTGACACATCAGGATCACGTTAGAGAGGTGTTGCAGATCTTAAGAGATAACAAATTGTACGCAAAATTAAAGAAATGTGTTTTTGCTGTACAAGAGGTGCAATTTTTAGGATACCTGCTGTCATCTTCAGGTTTTCAAATGGATCCAGAGAAAGTCCGTGCTGTATTGGACTGGGATCGACCTGAAAATTTGAAGGCTCTTATGCGGTTTTTGGGGTTCACCAACTATTACCGAAAGTTTATTAAGACAATTCGACAATAGTTAAACCCTTAACTGACATGACTAGGAAAGGATGTCTCAGTGTGGTCTGATGCAGCATTGCAAGCCTTTTCTGCTGTGAAGGAGTGCTTTGCTACTGCCCCTATATTGGTGCAGCCAGATGTGTCACAACCTTTCATTGTGGGGGTTGACGCATCCGAGGTGGGGATAGGAGCAGTTTTGTCATAGGGTCCGTCACCAGGTAAATGGCGCCCATGTGCCTTTTTCTCGAAAAAACTCTGCTGCGGAGAGAAATTACGATGTGGGTTACTGGCCATTAAGTTGACTTTTGAGGAATGGCTTCATTGGTTGGAAGGGGTGATTCACCCTATCATGGCATTCACTGATCACAAGAATCTGGCTTACCTTGAGTCGGCGAAAAAACTTAAGCCGAGGAAGTCCAGATGGTCTTTGTTCTTCACCAGATTCAATTTCATTGTCACGTATCGTCCTGGGATTAAGAATGTCAAGGCGGATGCCTTGTCATGTAGTTTTCCCGGAGGTGGTGATTTTGAAGATCTGAGACCTATACTGTCTGAAGGGGTGGTGATATCTGCTCTTTACCCTGATCTTGAGGCCAAGGTGTTTGAGTCCCAGGGAGACGCACCAGAGTCTTGCCCTTCTGGGAAATTGTTTGTTCCATCTGAATTGTGTCATAAGGTGCTTGAGGAACATCACTGTACGGTGCTTGCGGGACACCCTGGGAGTAAATCCACTGTTGACCTCATCTCTCGTAGATTCTGGTGGCCAGGGCTGCATAAGTGTGTTGAGGACTATGTGTCGGCCTGTAGTGTCTGTACAGGTGCTAAGGTGACACATACTCGACCTTCTCTACCCCTACTCCCGTTGCCCATCCCGTCCAGACCATGGACTCACTTGTCTATGGACTTTATCACTGATCTGCCTAATTCGTCTGGAAAGACAGTTATTCTGGTGGTTGTAGATCGGTTTAGTAAAATGGCGCACTTTATGGCATTGCCTGGACTCCCTAATGCTAAAACCCTTGCACAAGTGTTTGTTGACAACATTGTGAAACTTCATGGCATTCCCACTGACATGGTCTCTGATCATGGGACTCAGTTTGTGTCCAGATTCTGGAAGGCGTTCTGTACTCAGCTCGGGGTACAACTGTCTTTTTCCTCTGCTTTTCACCCTCAGACGAATGAACAGACAGAGCGTACTAATTAGAGTCTGGAGACTTACTTGAGATGTTTTGTCTCTGAGAATCAGGAGGAGTGGTCCTCGTTTTTGTCTCTGGCGGAGTTTGCCATAAACAATCGTAGACAGGAGTCCACTGGCAAGTTGCCGTTTTTTGATGCATATGGGTTTCACCCGCAGTTTGGCACTTTTTCTACATAGTAACATAGTAAAATAGTTTATAAGGCCGAAAAAAGACATCTGTCCATCCAGTTCGGCCTGTTTTCCTACAAGTTGATCCAGAGGAAGGCAAAAAAACCCTGTGAGGTAGAAGCCAATTTTCCCCACTTTAGGGAAAAAAATTCCTTCCCGACTCCAATCAGTTCAGATACCTCTGGTATCCCTGAGGAAGAACGTTTTTCGTCGTCATTGTCATCTATATGGCGGAAAATTCAAAGTAACTTGTCAAATATGGGCAACAAGTACAAACGTGTGGCTGACAGGAAACGTATGAGTGGTCCGGACCTAAGAGTGGGTGATTCTGTGTGGCTGTCCACAAGAAACATTAAGTTGAAAGTTCATTCTTGGGTCCAAGATTTATTGGTCTATATAAGATCACTGCCATTATTAATCCTGTAGCATTTCGTCTTGAACTTCCTCAGGCACTGAAAATTCATAATGTACTTCACAGATCTTTGTTAAAGAGATATGTTGAACCATTAGGAGCCATCTTCATTGCCACCCGCGCCTGTCATGGTGGACCGCAGTTTGGAATTCCAGATCGCCAAGATTATTGACTCTCGAGTTCTTCGAAGAACTCTTCAATATCTTGTTCACTGGAAGGGTTATGGACCAGAAGAGAGGACGTGGGTACTGGCATCTGACATGAATGCCAGTCGTTTGAAAGCTTTTCACAGGTCTCACCTGGACAAAGTTGGTCCGGGGTGCCCGGAGGTCACCCATAGAAGGGGGGGTACTGTCACGGACCGTCCTATGACAGATAACAGGAGGTCTGTCAGATTGGCAACACGTGGTATAATCTGACATGTTTTCCCTTTTTGTTGTTGGTATTCACCACACCCTTTTCCCTCAGGTGTTCCTGGTGTGGTAATTGTCCCTCCCCTATTTATTGCTTCTTCTCCCACTATTCCTTGCGGTTTATAGCTTCAGTTGTTGTGGTGTGCAGCAGTTTGGTTTTCAGCTGAGATCCTGGAGCCTCCATTTCTTTACTGAAAGATACGTTTCATTTTCCCTTCTGTGTGTTTTGTTATTCGGCCTTAGGGAGAATCCTGTTCGTCCTTCCTTTTGGAGGAACAGGTAGACTCATTCTTGTCATTAGTTCCAGGGTCGTATAGGGTCAGTTCGGTGTTTAGGTTCCTGTGTATGAACTTGCCTACCTTTGAGGCCTGTTCATACTGCTACTTTGGTCCATCCCCCCCCACACACCTGCGCATGACAGTAACTTGTCCTCCTGTGTGATTTGGACACGTTTTGTGTGTACTATAGGACGGCAACCATTTTATTTCCTTTTCTTAAATCACAGAGAACCCCTTTAAAATTTTCAGCATCAAGACAGGAAACAGGTGTTAAAAGTTACTAATAATGATTGTTTGTCTGTAATGCTACTTTCTCCTGCACTTCATTGTGGTCACATGACATATTCCACTGTGTTGTTTCTCTATCCTGCTCACATCAAGTCTATATCTGAGGTGTGGCAAGGCTTGTAAACCCCACATCATCAGTCACCTTGCCTTTGAAGGTGGTATTCTGCTCATTCTCCCAGACCCTGCCCTGTGATGTCAATGATACAGTATCTTAGGGGGGGGGGGTTTCCAGCAGGCCTTCAAGGAAGCTTGGATCCAGGGCTACCATCAGGAATTTAAGGTCTACATGCAGGTAAACTGTGTGCCCCCACTCCCACCATTTTTATTTACGCTGTTTACCATTCACCATAAATAATATGTATGAATTAAGATTACAGGAATTCCAGATATTGTTTTGTTATAGTATTATTTTTTTTATATCAGGCATAGACATCCCATCTTTACAATAGAGCTTTCTATAGAGGAGCTGGTAAAGCAGCAGGTTACTGTGCAGAAGACCTGTAAAATAATCTTTATAGAAAAAGTTATGTCAGAAAAAAAGAATTTTCACTTTCTAGATTTTTTTCTGTTATAGTAAAGGTTACAATTTCCTGCAAAGTTTTAGTTACTAAAATAAAAATTACGAAGCAAAATCCATTACAGTTTTTGTAACATACTTAGTATGAAATATCAGAAAACAGTATTTGGTATTCCTCTATTCATCATAAGCTGAACAATATAGAAAATACATTAGTTATGGTTATTGGTAAATGGTGTATTTTTTCTCTTCATTTAAGAAATATACTATTTATTTGTTATGCTTGTTAAGAAAAAAGATATTTAAGCAGAAGAAATTCAGCCCGTCTAAGAAAGCAGGTCTGTAGTGTAATGGTTACTCTTCTTCCTGCCATATGGATGGTCTTGGGTTCAAATCCTGATAAAGCACTGTTAAATAAATTCTTCAGTAAAAGCCTATGTGCTAGACAAGAGCCCCTCCCCCAACACATCTTCGGGAGGCTACCAGGCCCTGCTGGGATCTGTGATGTTCCAGCTGGGAGGGAAAGGAGAGGCAGAGACCTCATGTTACAGACATTTCTCATATGTAAACACGGGGAGTTGGTCGCAGATCGCAATTCTGCTGGAGGAGTGCAAATGCGCTCAGAACTTCATCTTATGACTTATAATGCAGGTGGATTTAATGCTGGTGTTTTTATGGAAAACCCCTTTAAATCCATTCTCTTCATTTAACAATTATATTGTTTCCTATACAATTGGTAACCATCAGTCTTTTTAATTAAAAAACAATTATAAATGGGGGAATATATTGAAAATGGTGTATAGGGGAAATAGAGTAGTGGTAACAAATCAGATTATTAAAACAGCAAATATTTTCGGCTCACCTGCTTCCTTTCTGACACATGCATTGATCTCCCGGACCAGGACTTTTCAAGAAAATAAACCAACTTTCCAGCACTGCCACTTACAGCTAAAATCCACTTTAATTCATGGTATTATAGTGTAAAGAAGCAACCAATGCAGAGGTTTACGCATTTCGACACAAGGTTTTAATCATAACAATCAGATTATAACTCTCATATTTAGAGTCCTTTTGAAAGATTAAAACACTGACCTGATTTGTTGCTATGGGAAACACCCCAACTATTCCTTTGCTCCAGTTTTGGTATATCTCTACACAGTGGTATACCTCCAGTGGAGGTAGACTACACAGCTGCTATGGGGTCCATCATGGAAGGGAGTTGTAGTTCTCTCCTGTTTTACCCCTTCATGTATTACACTCTAATTTCCAATAACACAATAATGTCACTATTATGATGTTCTGCAGCATCTGAGATGTGTATTAGGCTTTGTTCACATCTACGCTAGTGACTTTCGCCGTCATAGGAGCACAACAGCAAAAATCATGATAGTGTCAGATCTGCCACATCATGGACGAGAACATCTGCCAACTATGATGAGATTTGATGGGTTTCCATCATATTGCTGGTAGGCTGCAAAATTGTGTCCACCATTTATATCCTTAACCCCTTAATGACGGGGCCATTTTTTACATTCGTGACCAGGCTTATTTTTGAAAATCTGACATGTATCACTTTATGTGGTAATAACTTTGGAATACTTTTACTTATCCAAGCCATTCTGAGATTGTTTTCTCATAACGAATTGTACTTCATGACAGTCATAAATTTGAGTCAACATATTTCACCTTTATTTATGAAAAAATCACAAATTTACCAAAAATTATGAAAAATTCACAATTTTCAAAATTTCAATTTCTCTGCTTTTAAAACAGAAAGTGATACCTCATAAAATATTTATTGCATTCCCCATACGTCCACTTTGTTTGCATCATTTTGAAAATGTAATTTTTTGGGGGGACGTTAAAATGATTAGAATTTTAGAAGCAATTCTTAAAATTTTTAAGAAAATTTCCAAAACACACTTTTTAAGGACCAATTCAGGTCTGAAGTAACTTTGTTGGGCTTAGAAACCACCCAAAAATGCCATTTTGGAATCTACACCATTCAAGTTATTCAAAACTGATTTTACAAACTTTAACCCTTTAGGTATTCCCCAAGAATTAAAGATAAAAATGGAAATAAAATTTCTAAATTTCACTTTTTTGGCAGATTTTCCATTTTAATCCATTTTTTTTCTTTAACACATTGAGGGTTAACAGCCAAACAAAACTCAATATTTATTACCATGATTCTGCGGTTTACAGAAACACCCCATATGTGGTGGCAAACAGTTGTATGGGCACACGGCAGGGCACAGAAGAAAAGGAGCGCCGTATGGTTTTTGGAAGGCAGAATTTGCTGGACTGGTTTTTAGACACCATGTCCCATTTAATGCCCCCCTGATGCACCCTACAGTAGAAACAATCAAAAAGGTGACCCCATTTTGGAAACTATGGTATAAGGTGACAGTTTTATTGGTATTATTTTGGGGTACATATGATTTTTAATAGCTCTATATTATGTTTTTTTGTGAGGCAAGGTAACCAAAGAATCAATGTTTTGGCACAGTTTTTATTTTTTGTTTTTTACAACGTTCATCTGACAGGTTAGATCATGTGCTATTTTTATACAGCAGGTTGTTACGGACAGGGCCGTATTTATGGTTCATGCTTCCCTAGGCACTCTCTGTGATGACGCCCCCACCAACGCGACCCATTCCCCCACGTCCCCAAATAGTAGCATAGTAGCCTCTCCTCAGTCCTCACCCCACCCCATAGTAGCCCCCTCACTCCACAGTAGCATAGTAACCTCTCCTCAGAACCCCCCGCCCCATAGTAGCCTCGTTACCCCTACCCCCATAGTAGTCTCTTCTCACCCCCCCACCTCATAGTAGCCTCTCCTCGTTACCCCACCCCCCATAGTAGCCCCTCACCCCCCATAGTAGCCTCCTCCCCCCACAGTAGCATAGTAGTCTCTCCTCAGTGGCCCCCCAACCCCATAGTAGCCTTGTTACCCCACCCCCCATAGTAGCCTCCTCCTGGATTTATTACAGTGACCTATCCTTCCCCCAACCCCCTGGATACTGAAAATGGTCATCTGCCAAGCCAATTAACCCCACCCAACCCCCCCCCACCTGCCGCTGGTGCACCTAGCTTTTCTGATGCCCAAGGCAAATATTGAAACGCCCCCCCATGCCAAATTCTCAACCTAATCCTTTCCCTCCAGTCCTACTGTTAAAGGGGTTGTCCTCTTTTTACTACTAATGACCTATCCTCAGGATAGGTCATCAATATAAGATCGGCTGGGGTCCTCCGGCACCCTGACGATCAGCTGTTTGAAGAGAGAGCAGAGCTCATATGAGAGCTGTTTTCTCTGCTCTGTTCACCTGCTCTCCATAGAATTTGCAGTGAAGAGCAGTAAACAGAGCAGAGAAAGCAGCGCTCGTACAAAAAAAAAAAAAAAGACAACCCCTTCAAACACAGACTTGGAAAACATTTCATACAGCACTACGGAGTATACAGGGTCATACAGCGCCACATATGTACCTCTTACATCCAGTGACTTCTCTTCTCTGATGACGTTTTCTTTCCTCTTCATCTGTCAGACCAGACCGCCATGGTGACTTCTTTCAGCTGTGCCTCGTCTCTGAAGAGTTCAACAACAGACATCTTACTTTCCTACTTTTCCATCATCCTCTCACCTTCTCCACCTCTCACCCTGCCCGCCCCCCATACTATACTACAGAAACAGCCCCCCGAAAATACTGGCACCACACAGAAAAACAGTACCCCCCTTACCTTTCAGATCAGACCCCCATATCAAACCCCAGATGAGACCCCCCATCTCCAGACCCCCATTAGACCTCCAAACTCCCATATCTGACCCTCATTAGACCTCCAAAGCCCCAATCAGACCCTCATTAGACCCCCAGACCCCCTATCAGATCCTCATTAGGCCTCCAGACCCCAATCAGACCTCCAGACCCTCAATCAGACCCCTCTAGACCCCCAGTCAGACCCTTCAGGGCCCCCTAATCAGACCTCCTTCAGACTTCTACCTAATTAGATCCCCAATCCCCCCTTCTGGCCCCATATCATACTCTTGTGGCCCCCATATAGAACTCTCCTTCTGGGCCCATGTCAGACCCCCCTTCTGGCCCCATGTCAGAACCCCTTTTCTGGCCCCCATTTTTAGGGGATTTTCTGGTCCCCATTTCTGTCCCACCATTTCAGATCCCCCCCATTCTGTCCACCATTTCAGATCCCCCCCATTTTGTCCCACCATTTCAGATCCCCCCCATTTTGTCCCACCATTTCAGATCCCCCCCATTCTGTCCCACCATTTCAAATCCCCCCCATTTCTGTCCCACCATTTCAGATCCCCCCATTCTGTCCCACCATTTCAGATCCCCCCATTCGTCCCACCATTTCAGATCCCCCCATTCTGTACCCACATTCATATCCCCATTCTGTCC